>BLSH010128571.1:544419-554855 GCA_018402905.1 Glandirana rugosa | reverse complement strand
GAGTATGGGCGCTGAATCAGTGGTGGGTTGCACATCAGGGTTAGCGAATTCAGCGGGCGGGGCACTATGGGCTCTGCGGGCCTGTGTTTGTCTTGGTGGCTGCGCGAGACTACTTATACTAGCCACACCAGCTTGAACTGCACTTATGTGACTCGCCACGTCACCAGGTGTTACTGCAGTGCTGGTTTCTATGAACAGGATGTACTAGGCAGCTGGTGCTTGCCAGGTCACCAGAAGGAGTAGCGGCGCTAGTACTGGCTATCTGCTCCATACGAGAGCCCTGTGGTTCTTGCACCTCAGCAACAGCAGAATGGGATCTGGTACGCCTGATCTTGGCACTCGACCACTCCGTCCTCAGAGCTATCTGACAGGGTGCCACTGCTGTCTACTGGTTCATATACTGAGCCTGAATCTGACAGTGGAGCTTCCCCATCGCTCTCGTCTGTCATGCTCAGCATATTGTAGGCCTCTTCACTTGTGTACCTCGGATTGGACATTTTGGGCTCTCTAAATTTATAGGTACACTAGTGTGACTCATAGGAGAAAAAGCGCCCATGGTTGTCAGAGCCTATTTCAAATGCTACCAAAATCCCTGTCAACTTTCGCAGGGATCGGGCGTGATTTCTGTGAATGCTGCAGTTATGTGTATTGTGTTTGGCAAGTGTCAGCGATCAATTGATCCTGCACTTGGGTGGGACGGGCTGGACGGAGGGGCTAAACGTAGGTGCTAGCAGGTATCTGGGCTGATCCATCTAACGCTGCATTTTTTTTATAACACTAATCTAGTGGGGACGCTAATTTAGATCTGATCAGATCAGAGAATGATCTTTTCAGATAAAATATCTTACCTGTACCTGTACTAATCTGACCCTGCCGGGGATGGACGCTGACCCTAACGCACGCTAAATCCCAACTGAGGTCACCACCAGGCAATCATGGATTAAAACCTATAAAAAGGTATATAAAATATACAGCGGGCAATCTAAGGGGGGGGGGGGGAACTAGCTAGTGTCACCCATGATTATACCTTTCAGAGAATGTCTCATTATGACTGCTTGGTAGTTTGCCCTTTTACAGTGTTTGTAAAGGGTGTCACTTGTCGGAGGCATGGATAGTTCTGGCAAAGCGGACGATGCCATGCAGAATGCTTTGTATCTTGCATCATTAACATTTTTTGCAGATGACTGGCCATACAGGTGGCACACATATTTGCAAAGTAGTTCAAAGGTAGACTGGCCCAAGTAAAAACTGCTACCCAGATTTGTAAATGCAGTCAGGTATTCCGCTTTTTCGCAAGCAACAGGAAATACCTCTTTGGTCTTTGCCATAAAAGGAACTTGTAGAGATCCCAATAAGCTGGTCCCCAAAGAACCAATTCAATGGCATCTATCAATACTACAGACAACAAAGACACTGTAGTGCAGCATTGATATTAAAGATGTTTCTATGTGACTCTCCCAGTATGACATGCCCGTGGCCACCCACGTCAGAGGATTTAAATGTGAGTGGAGCAAAATCTGTTGTGCCACTTGAACTGTATTTTCTGGATTGCTGGTGCAACTGAGGAACCGACACTGGCCCATTATGTTGATATCCCTGATGATTTGAACCTAAATGTTCTATTTGTCAAGACATTGTGTATCTCACATCAAAGGGCTGGAGGTAGACACCTAAATCATTGTGCCTTGGTCTAACTGTTCGCCATTTAACAGGTTTATCACAAATTGTGTCACAGTTCTAAATGTAATTGGGGGTTTACAAACTCTTAGTAAAGTTGAAGATGTGAAATGTGATCATGAGAAATGTGACATCAGGGTGTTTTTCATGCAAAACATGCTGCATAGAAGCATCAAACTGCAGTCATCAAGACCCCTGATACTGAAAAAAGTGGAACTTCCACTTATCTGTCTCCTCCCCACCTCCAGTGCCACATATGGCACCTTTCAGGGAGGAGGGGCCCGACCAGACTGTAGTAGTGAGATAATGTTACGTTATGCAAATCTTATCAGGTCCTTGACGACCCGGGATGAAGCCCATCTGGTCCCTATGGACATATGCATTGATAAAGGAAGACCAGCAAAGACTTTTGTGAACAGTTTAAGATTAAGTGAAATGGGCCTATAGTTATCAACCTCCCCAGGGTCCTTATTAGGCTTCGGAACCACGGAGATATAGGCCATCTGAGAAAGGTGATCCAGGGTAGCTCCATCCCAGAGCGTTAAAATATCGAAACAAGTGAAGGACCAAAGAATATTGGAACTTGCCATAATAGAGAGCTGGAAATCCATCCGGCCCCAGAGCAGAGCCCGCCTTTGTATACTTAATAGCCTCCAGAATCTCCCATGCGCCATTATGGAGGCCTCCATACGGGACCTATATTTTAAAGAAATTTCTGGAAGCGAGATACCTCACAAATACCAGGTGCATAGGGTCCACCTCACCCTGAGTTTTTAGAGGGAGGAATAGAAGTTACTAACACTTTATCGGGATTCTGGGAGCATCGCATGTAGCCAATTTTAGCCTGCATTGCCATGAAATTACAGGGCACGAATGTTATCATTCAAAACTTTAATTTAGGCTGAATCTAAGTTGGGATAAGATTGATGCAATTATATATAACATGTAACAGAACTACTTACCTTGAAGAGCAGGATAAAATGGAGATAGAGTCTTCAGAATATTAGTGACAGTGTTTGCATCTTTTCCTTTAAGAAGCTGAAGAATATCTGGGCTCAAGGTTTTGGATGTTTTTTTTTGCCCTTGACTGGAAGACGGTGTTTCCTGTAAGCTGCTGCTGTGCAAAGATGAGGCATCAAAATCTGATTCATTGTTTTCCATACCTAAATCACATTTTGTCTTTATTTCAAGGTCACTGGATATTACAGGTGGCTTAGATTCAGGGTTAGCCATGACATCTTTTCCATTATTCAAGCTAATCCGAGATACATAGGAACTGTGCCCTGAATTCTGTTCCACCTGAAAAGGTTCATAGACATGAGAACGTGTAACAAAAAAATTAGATTCAGGTACACTACTGTAAAAAGGACTTGTAGTAGAAAAGAATTGTGAAGAAAAAACCTCTACTGGATGGGGATGTTGATCGCATAGGTTAGTAATGGTCATAAAAGGATCATCAGGGTCTTTACTTTTTTGTAGTCTTCTGTTTTGTGAGCCTTTATTGGGAAAAAAAAAGGTGTTATTCATAAAGTGTAACAAATTACCAGATCTAAAAAAAATTATGAAAAATACTGTAACTATGAAATACAAAAAATCTTTAGAAATGAAGTATGCATGGTTTCATGTTACATGAAAAGCTCTTTCTACAGATACTCAAATAATTTTTGACATATGATATACATGACATAAGTATAAAAAAAAAATTATAAAAATATACTGCGCTAGTGTTCCAACACTATCTGGCACTACAATGGACAACTTGTGTAAATGGATGGATAAAAAACAGTGCAGCGCTAATCACATGAATGGGAAAATTCATATAAGTGCAAAGTTACTTCTAAGTGCTCTCAAATAGAACATAAAATTTACATTCATATAAATGATAAAACACAAAAAAGGTGAATATCTATATCCTAAATGAGTGGATATCACACATGTTCACATGATAAGTGAAGCTAAAAGAAGTTGCAGTCCAAATTATAAAATATAGTAAACAAGTCGAATCAGACGTGTGTGTTGGGTGATCAAAATTAATAGTCCAAAATATGATGAATAAATCCCAAGGCCAAAGGATCACCATAGTGAAGGGGTCTGCCACCAATAGGATAAGAGGGGGCTTACCAGAACATATGGACTCAATTAGCTTATACGAAATGGGTCAATTTTCCATATCTCCATTCCTTTTATATTCCAAAAGCACACACATAGGTTGGACTTGATGGACTTGTCTTTTTTCAACCTTACCAACTATGCAATACAAGCAGTGGTGTTTAAACACCTGGTAAGAAATTGCCACTCCACTCTTCACCGGACGAACTGTAAGCTGCTGGGGGAATTGCCAATCACCACCATAACCGATGCAGCAAAGTTGCACATTGCTATACAGGACCATCAAAGTCGATGGTGACTGCCCCAGCAAGATGGACACTTGACCTGGGAGCTCTTCACGTCCGCTGGGAGATTTACCATTATCTTGGGCCCACATAGCTGCCTAGCTTCCGCACACAACACCCATAGCTGCAGGAATCCACCAGCTATGCCACAGAGGAAGAGCTCCTGCAGCCGCAGGAACTGTCGGGTTTCTTCCCAAGTGTCTCCTGTGGGCCACGACAAAATGGCGACAAAGACCAAATTGTTCGGTCCACAGCCGGACCACTAGCGCATCACTGGCTCTTGCTAATACAACAGCTGCCGCTACAATGAGCGGCTCTGGTACTTCCACCCCCACCTTCTCCAGCCCAGCCAAGTCCAAGACTCGCAGGGACACATCACCACCATGCGCAGAGGGCATGCAGGAAGAGGCAGGTGCGGGCTTTGCAACACCATCACCCCACCTTTATCTGACCCCAAAGCCACCTTCCCCACGTCTGGCCAACCAGTATCAGACACTGTCCTAAAAGACGTTGCGCTCTCTTAAAGCCTCTCTATAATCAGACTGAATGCATTGCATCACAAAGTGGAGATCCAAGCACTGGGTGAGAGGGTTAATCATGTTGAAAACACCATAAGTGATTTCGCTGATAATTACAACACCCTAGTAGACGCACATTCAGCGCAAACCGAAGATATATCATGGATCAAGGCAAAACTTGCAGATTTGCAGGACAGGTCCCGCAGGAACAACTTAAAAATCAGGGGAATACCCGAGTCCATCCAACCAGGTCAATTACCCAACTTTGCAAGAGACCTATTCCTTGCAGTCCTCCCAAACCTTACGTCAGCTGACTTGACAATAGATAGAATTCGCTGCCTGCCTAATCCTACGTTCCTACCAGCTGAAATTCCCAGAATCCACTATTTCCAAGTCAAAGAGCAGCTATTAAAAGCATTCAAACACCCAGCACAGCTACTCAAATAAGCATCTTCCTTTCACCTCCTACCAGATCTTTCCCAATACACCCTACAACTATGAAAGCATTTACTAACAATGACAAAAGCGCTCCAAAACCACAAAATATTGTACAAATGTAAATACCCAGCGAAACTAGGTCACGTACCAAGGCTCTACCTCTCGCATAAATTCTCTAGAAGGCTCTGCTGCACAGATGGGACATTCTTCCAACCCAGACTCCTGCTCACCCACAAGCCCAATACCCACATAAAGCAAACGCGGACTGGCAACAAGTCCGTCGCATCGGCCACACCTGATACCATCACCCCACAATGTGGATCTTCAACATACCTACATATAATTTGCCCCACTATCTCCCAGTGGCAAGATGAGTGCACATCACTGCACTATAACCCCACAATATGTTGCAGCACATGCTGCTTTCCTCCTTTTTAGTCACGAGTCTTTTTACTGTATTACTATGTTCCCAGTTGGAACTCGTGAATTCTCTGGACACAACCTGCCTTTACTTCCATGAGACCCGTATCTCTGCTTGCACCTGCCTACAGGACAAAACAACCAAAAATCGTACCCCTTTCATCCTGAAACCCTGGCAACCAATCATCAGTCATGCACAGAGCCATGCCCGGCATGGACGCCTCCACCACCTCCATGTCTACTTTCTTGCCTCAGAGCACCTCCACCTGGCCAAATTTTCAGCACCCATGGGACTTAAGGTACTATCGCTAAATGTCAACGGCCTCAGCCACCTGGCCAAAAGGAGCTCTATGTGGAAAGAGGCCTGTAAGTACAGACACTCTTTATCCAGGAAACTTACTTTGTACACCTCCTCGTACTCAAATCATATCCCCATATTTTCCTGGCCTCCTCTTCCAAAAAAAACACATGAAGTCCTTTTAGCTATTCGGAACTCTCTCTCCTTTGAATTAAAAGACTCTGTTCTGGACCCAGGAGGCCTATACATCATACTGCTGTGTAACATCAACTCCAAGCTATACACCCTAGTGAATATGTACGTTCCCAATACTCATCAAATACGCTTTATCCGGAAGCTGATCAACAGAGTTCAATCCCGGAAGCAAGGTAACATTATCATGGGAGGCGACTTCAATGTGGTCAACGTAGCAGCTCTAGATTCGTCTCCACTAAACAAAAGTTCATGCCCAGATTTGAACTCTACTGCATGAATCAGATCTTTATGATGTATGGAGATGCCAACACGGTAATGAAAAAACTTTACTTTTTTCTTTTCCAGGCATACTTTTTATTCACGTATTGACTTTTTTCTTGTAGATAAATGGCTATTGCAGCACACATCCTCCTCCTCAATATCTACCATAACTTGGTCTGACCATACCACCATTTTACTAACTATTGCGGAGAAGGATGCTTGCCCTAGAGCGCTTATTTGGAGGTGTAACAACTCAATAATTCAATGACCTGAAAACTTAGACAAACTGCCTCAAAACCTCCGGAAATTTTTCTGTACCAACTCCACCCCCAATCCTCACATAAACATACTATGGAAACAAGCCATTTATCAGAGGGCTTATCCTACAGCTAAGTGCCAAAGAAAAACATAAGTACACTACTGAATTAAACAAGCTTTTCAAATCCATCCATGACCTTGAAACCCAAAATAAGACTTCCCCCAGTGACTCCACCTCGGCATCCCTGACTAAACTGCCATACACCCTAATATGCTTACTTAAGAAAACTTTTAGATATGTCAATGATAATCAGCCAGGTAAATTGCTGGCCAACAAACTTAAAACTCGTAGCGCCAAAGCTAGAATCCCTTTCCTCTTTCACCCATTCTCTAAAGAGAGGCTTACCAACCCTCAAGACATAGTGGATGCATTCTCAGACTACTACGGGTCCTTATATAAAACTTAAAGACGATTCTACCCCCCCCCAGAGTCGATTAAGGACCCTCTCACTAAAATCAATCATCTATCCCTCTCCCCATCACAGCTCAAATCGCTTAATGCCCCCTTTTCGATTGCAGAAATATCGCATACTATTAAACTCTTACGCGCAGGAAAGTCACCTGGCCCAGACGGACTCACAAATGATTATTACCAGTGTTTCACGGACACTCACTCCCCATATCTAGCGGAGGTGTTCACAGAAGCCGTCCTTACAGCATCATTCCCGAATGAGACGCTAACAGCCAGCATAATCACCTTGCCTAAACCAGGTAAGGACTCTACCACCCAGCCAACTTCAGGCCTTAACTGCTTCTCTTCACTTCACAAATTCACTGCTTAACACTGATATTAAGATCTATGCAAAGCTTCTCGCTCTCCGTCTCCATAATATCCTACCTTCTCTGAATCAACCCGATCAAACTGGGTTTGTTAGGGGTAGACAGGCCTCAGATGCCACCAGGCGAAATTTTATCATCCAATATACTGAGAAAACTCGAATACCTTCTCTGCTCCTCTCCTTGGATGCAGAGAAGTCATTCAATAGAGTTCACTGGGGATACAGGCAACAAGTATTGGCCGAATTTGATTTATCTGGCACAATCCTAACAGCGATTCTGGCCCTATACTCCACCCCCTCTGCGAGAGTCTACTCCTCTAGTCTTCTTGGCAAGTCATTTTCTATCTCCAACTGGACAAAACAGGGGTGCCCCCTGTCCCCCTCCATATTCAATTTAATGATCGAGCCATTAGCGGAAAACATAAGATCCCACCCAGATATCTTGGGATTTTGTTTCCATGCCGGCCCCCATGTTCTCAATTTATTTGCAGACAATGCCATTTTAATGCTTACCAACCCATCTACTTCACTCCCCCATGCCCACCAGGTCTTAACTCTCTACAATGCCATTTCTTACCATCTGGGGATCCCCAAATGCACCAGATTATGCCTCAAGTAACTTTCCCTACTCCTGGGCAGATAAGGGGATACCTTATCTAGATATTACTTTAAGATTCCCTATCAAACAACTAAACGGAGCCAACTACAGGCCCATCATTAACAAACTTCAATCTGAAACACAACATTGCTCAAAGTGTGAGATCTACTGGATGGGCAGAATAGCCACTCTTAAAATGATGATCTTACCACAGATGTTATACCTATTTAGGACTCTGCCCATCGCGGTGAACTCCACCTATTTAAAATCCCTCACCTCCTTCACTAGGAAATTTGTTTGGAAAGGCAAAAAAGCCTGATGTCCCTATATTCACCTCCTTAAACATCGGAGGAATGGAGGAGTTGGCCTTGTAGATGTCCTAGACTACTGGACTGCTACTCAACTGACCCAACTGAAACAACAGTTTACCCCTTCCCCTGACAATTTATGGCTAGGTATAGAATCCTTCCTCATCTACACTCAGGACTTAAAGGGTCTTCTATTCGCTGACCTGTGGCAGAGTAGACAACTCCCTTCCCTGCCACCATAAAAAGCAACAATATCCGCCTGGAGAACACTCTCCCAGAAAAAGCCCACCAATCCCATATAGTCTCAACACGCCAATATCTGCCCTTTAGTTCCACATCCCACAACACCTCTCTACGAAGGGGTGGAGAATGGCAGGAATCCAATGGATAGAGGATCTAATTTATTTATTTATTTATTTTAGGTACTTCTATAGCGCCGTCAATTTACGCAGCGCTTTACATATATATATTTTACATTCACATCAGTCCCTACCCTCAAGGAGCTTACAATCTAAAGTCCCTAACTCACATTCATACATATACTAGGGACAATTTAGACAGGATCTAATTTACCTACCAGCATGTCTTTGGAGTGTGGGAGGAAACCGGAGTACCCGGAGGAAACCCACGCAGGCACAGGGAGAACATGCAAACTCCAGGCAGGTAGTGTCGTGGTTGGGATTCGAACCAGCGACCCTTTTGTTGCCAGACGAAAGTGCTACCCACTACACCACTGTGCCGCCCTAATAGCCGATTCTCAACCCTTATCCTTTGAAGAAGTGCAACGTACATTCAATATCCTATGTAAAGACATCTTCAACTACATATGGGTATCAGCGGTCCTAAAACAATGATCTAAACCAACTATTCCTTCAGTAGTATGGCAATTTCTAATCAGTAACGACCACAAGAGCAAGGGTATATCCTTGTTTTACTCACTCCATCCCGAATGCGCCTTTGGGAACTCGGCCTACATCAATCATTCTCAGAGAACCAATGGCTTAAAGCTTTCGCATATTCCCAACAAACCACCCACTTTATCAATCATTGGGAAATATCACAGAAAATCCTTTCCAGATGGTATATGAACCCCAGCCGCATGGCAACGTTTTCCTCCCACATATTCCCCCTTTACTGGAGGGAATATGGCCAAACTGCTACCCTTTTCCACGTTCTATGGTCATGCAAATGCTTAACGAGCTACTGGCACAAAGTCTTTAGGTTAATCTTTCAAGTCACAGGTTACTTTCTCAAGCATGACCCATCATTAGCTCTATTATACCTGGGTATAGAACGCATCCCTAAGCAATTCCATACCATCACTGTGCTTATTCTAATAGCCACCAAAACACTTATAACCAGACTCTGGCGTCATGTATGCAGATCAAACCTCGTTATGTTATCAGGGCAGACAAACCACTACTGCTGCGTCATTGCCAATCTTAAAGCTAAAGAAAATGGAGCAGATATATGTGATTCAAACCTGTTTTAATGATATTGGTCACATAACTATTGTATTATCTCTATAAGGAGAACATTAATTCCACAGGAATAGGAGAAAATTGAATCTCAGTAGGTTATCTACAACGGGTCCAAAATCCACAGACAATTTTTTTTTTTAAATATACAATTACAGTCATTAACTTCTTTTTTTAGATAAAAAATAATAAACTTAGATAATAGATGGAAAAAAAAACAGAACCATGTAAAATATTGGTTAACAAATATGTATATATAAGAATACAGAAAAATTCTGAAAAGTTGTGTAAATATTTAAAAGGCCATGTCACGTACCTGACGGTGGAGTCTGTCTTGTGCAGGGAACAACCGCTCTTGCGCACCCGATTCAAGGACCCCTGGTAGTGGGGACAGAGGCCCAAGAGTGCGGGAAGGACCTCGAAGCGATGTAGTAGCCACTAGGAGGTCGGGAGCACGGTAGGGCGTGAGAACCCGGAGACAGGGGTGATGGTCCCCAGGAACTTAGCCCACGCGTTCTCGCCAACAAGGGACGTGTTCTGTCTGAGGTGGCAGTCCATGCACTGTACCGGAAAATTTATAAATGTGTTGAAAAGTCTTAAAAAGACATAAGAATATATATGTATAAACAATTGGTTATAAAATGTACCAAGACAAAAAAAAAGGTAGATAATAGATTCAAATAATAAAAAATAGATTTTTTTCTTCAATTACTGACATTAACATATAAATTTTTTTTTTTAACAGACACCTAAAA
>BLSH010128571.1:516660-535086 GCA_018402905.1 Glandirana rugosa | reverse complement strand
TGCTCTTAGGAGCAGGTTCAACTGGAAAGTTGAGAAGGGCGATTTGTGGAGATTTCTGTACCGGGACATTTACATCCTTTTGGATAAGGGAGAATATTTTATTCCAGAAACTTCTAATTTAAGGGCATTCCCACCACACGTGTAACATGTCACCCCAGTGGTTGCAACCCCTGAAGCAAAGTGGGGATGTTGCAGGGTAGATCTTAGCTAGTTTAGACAGGACTAGGTACCACTTAGACATAACCTTTATATTTGCTTCAATTAGATTAATGTTGAGTACTCCCTTATACAACTTGCAAAAGTTACTGTTCCATAACTCCCCGTCCCATTTCTGAGAGAGGTCAGTTTCCCAGGACACATGTGAGTTGAGGATAGTGCCTTATAAATTTCATGCCCCCCCCCCCCCCCCCCGCGGACTCACCACACCATTGTTCATATGCTATAATTTTAGGCTCTTCATTTTGGGAATTCCAAAGTTTATGGAGAAAGTTGGAAATTTGGGCAAAACAAAAAAGCTCAGAGGGTGGCATGTCCAATTTGCTAAAAGAATATGCTTTGGAGAAAGGGCCCAGAGGCCAAAGGAAATGTCCAATTCTATATAGCCCTTGTTCAGCCACCAGCTGAAGGCTTTAATTTCCATCCCCGGTGGAAAGGTTGGGTTCTGGAAAAGGTGCATTAGAGGCTTAAGATTGGAAGTTATCTGAGGGCGATGATGTAGTTTATCCCAAAGGGCAAAGGAGTGTGAGAGCGCTGGTGAAAGTATTGGGGGTCTAAATTTCTGTTGGCAGGGAAGATAGTCTAGAGTGTGTAGAGGAACCGCCTGTCTTTCAATATGGATCCAGTCAAGCCACTCCCAGTGAAAGTAAACTACTGAGATCTGGGCTATTTGTGCTGCTTGGTTGTAGATTGATTGGGGAGGCCCAGACCACCCTTGTCTCTCGCTTGGCATAAGACCGATTTCGAAATACGATATCCACTCTTTCCCCAGACAAATTTGAGAATATTGGCTTGAAAGTGTCTTAGGTGTGCCTTAACTATTGGGTTAGGAAGGGACCTAAAGAAGTAAAGTATGCGAGGGAGAAGAGTCATTTTAACCACAGCCAGGACAGCAAATATTGGGACCACCTAGAGAGATAAGCCTCTAGTTTTTTTTATAGAGAGGGGATTGCCTGGTATAGGCATTTTATCTTGGCTGTCAAACTAACCCCTAGGTATGGGATCGAAGTCCGGCTCCAGGAGAAATGGAAGCCTTATTTAAGTCTCATAATTAAAGGCGGCGAGATATTTACGTTCAGAGCCTGGGATTTATCATGGTTAACTAGAAGACTGGAGTATTTCCCAAAATTGTCTAGAAGCCTGTAGATGTTCGGCAGAAAAATCAATGGTGACGATACAAACAAGTAGGTCATCAGCAAATAGAGTGCATTTGTGAGTACGGGAGCCACAATGGATGCCATGAATATCTGGGTTATCTCTAATTTCTACCGCTAGAGTTTCTATGGCTATAGCCAAAACAAGTGACGAGAGTGGGCACCATTGCCTGGTGCCTCTTAATATGTGGAGAGATTCCAAGTAAAATCCCTGCATGCATACCTGAGCTACAGGAGTGGCGTACGTTTGTAAGATATTGATAAAGGATTCTCCAAAACTCCATCGTTTAAGGGTGGTGAAAATATAGGGCCAATAAACAGAATCAAACTCTTTCTGTAGATCCCGTGGAGTGCCACCATCCCATCTGGTTTTGGTCAGAATTTTTAGGTCGTTATTTACAAGAGATAGAATTGCTAACTGAGCTATGGTCTTTACCTGGTTTAGGGATTACAGAAATCTATGCAGCATTTAACGAGCTTTCTAAGGGGGCTTCTCGTCTTAATTCATTATAGAAACGAGCCATATAGGGTGCCAAAGCTGCGGAAAAGGCCTTGTAATAAAGGACAGAAAAATAGTGGGGCCCTGGCGCAGAGTGAGGTTTTACTTTTTTTTTTTTTTTTAAAACTTTATTTCAAGAAAGCATTCAAAGCAATTCGATTACATACATAGTAACATTTTTTTGATCAACATGAGCATCAACATTAATCAACACTAAACACACAGTACACACCATAGAGCAGTAGAGAGACAACGTAAGTATACATATGCACGGCATTAGCCAAATCAAAAGTGATACCAAGTGTTAACATTCCCAATGAGCATCTCATTAGCATATCCCCATTTGTCTGTATATTACCTAGGGAAGAAAGCAGTCAAAGGGTTCAAAGCTTTAAACAGCAGAGATTGTAAGGTCCGAGGAGCACCACGCATCCCATATTTTAATTGTATTTTCTGGGGCAACCCCTATGCTCATATACCAGTTTCTCAAAGGGCAGGACCTGGTTCATCAGCCGTACCCACCTCCTAGCAACCGGGATCAGCTGGATCCATATCAAGGCGAGATTTTTCCTGGCCAGGAATAAAAAAAATACGTTGGCACCTCTGCCACTGTTCCTCATCTAATATACCTAGCAGGCATAATCTTGGATCACATGGCATCGGCAAAGACAGAACTGAAGAGAGAAGGCCTGTCACCTGCCTCCAGTATCTAGCCACCACCGGACACTCCCAGACCAGATGTACAAAGTCGGCCCTAGCAGTGCTACATCTCATACAGTCGGCAGTGGGAGTGCGATGCATGGCATGTAGCCGCACCAGCGTGTAGAAAAGGCCATTCGACCGAGTCAAGAGAGGCCAGTACGCATGTATCCGGGAAGTGTTCTCTAAGCTGTACAATTAGCTGGGTTTGTTGTACGTTTATGGATGTGGACTTCCCTGGCATAAAGCCAGTTTGGTCCGGGTGTATAATACTCAATATGACTTTGTTGAGCCGTTTGGCCAGAATTTTTGTGAGAATCTTGTAATCTAGGTTTAGCAAAGATATGGGGCAAAATGAGGCGCAGTCTGTCCAGTCTTTGGGATTAAGATCACAGTGGATGCCCCCATAGATGCAGGCAATCTACCCTCTCTAAATGCCGTATCGTAAACTTTCACCAAAACTGGCGCTAGCCTATCAATATAGGCACTATAGACCTCAAGAGGAAGGCCGTCCGGCCCCAAGGCCTTTCCAGCCGCCAAGGAAGCCACCGCCTCCCTGACCTCATCCTCCGAAATCCCCACATCTAAAGCCGTAACTTGTTCTGGGGAGAGGCTGGGAAACTGAAGGTCAGACAGGTATTGGGTAATATGCTCCCCGCTATGATGAAGTGTAGGGTCATACATATGCACGTAAAATTCATGAAAGCAATGTAGAATGTCCCTTGCTGTACGTGCCTCGGTACCATCAGCCCTGACTATTTTAGTCACCGTCATACGCTGGTATTCGGTTATCTGGCCATGTGAACTAAGAGGTGGCTAGATTGGTTGCCGAATTCGAAATACTTTTGTTGCACAAAGAAAGTTTTTCTCCTGGCACTGGCATCTAGGCGAGTCGAGTACGCACGGGAGGCCTGCTCCCATTGTGCCCTGTTCGAGGCATTCGGGGGGTCACAGATATGTTGCCTCTGCGTCCCTGTATACCTGGACCAGGTCCTCCTCCCCCCTACGGGAGTTTCTCTTAAGGTATGAGATGGTGGATTTCAGGGCACCTCTCAAGTAGGCCTTTAGGGTGTCCCAGAAGACCAGATTTCCATAATTTCCATGGTTATCTCCATAAGCTTCCAAAAAAACATCTAGCTGATCTGGTATCCTATCATTCAGACCTATTTGTGCCAACCAGAAGGGCTGCACCCTCCAGGATCTACTGGACCCCTCGCCACGAAGCTCCACCTGTACCAGTAAAGGGGAATGGTCAGACACCACCCGCGGGAGATCCACTAGGGTCACCTTAGGCAAGAGTCATTGCCCAGCGCCAGATCAATTCGAGACAGGGTGCCCAGAATAGACCAAGAGTACGCTTTGGTTAGAGGGTGTCGGTCGCGCCAAAGGTCTCGCCACCCAAATTCCTCCACCAGAGCCTGAAAGGCTGTCCCACCCCGAGGCTGGGACACGAGTGGGTCCCTAAATCTGTCCATCGAGGGATCCAAAAGGAGGTTGAAGTCCCCCACGCACAGCACACTCACCTCTGGATAGGAGGCTGCAAAGACCATTGCCTCCCTCAACATCTAGCGCTGCTGGGGGGGATTGTATACCCCTAGGATAACAAATGGGAGCGTGTGCACCTGGGCTCGCACAAACACGAATCGACCCTTAGGGTTGGATTTGAGGCAAACGCACTCCCATGAGACTGAGTTGTGGACCAGTATTGAGACCTCCCTGTAATAGGTTGTGTGGCAAGTGTCCTGACCATTGCACCCAGGGCTTTTTGATACGGTCCACATGCTCCTGCACCAGATGCGTTTCCTGCAGACATATAATTTGTGCCCCGGACTTGAGAAGCGTGGAGAACACCTGCATCCGCTTTAAAGGAGTCCCCAGACCTCTTATGTTCTATTTTAACCAATGCACTTGTATAATATTTTACCCCCTCTTCCTCTACATGGTGCATCAACAGGGTGGAATACCACCCACAAAACATGTAACAAATACAATTACAGTAGCTTAACCTCAGATTAAGATTACTCACACGGGCCTAATGACCACGTGTGACATAAGATGAATTAACTGATAATGGGGCATTGCCCTCGCATAACGTTTGTATGCGTGGGCAATACGTGGGTGTTACCGCCATAGCCATTATAAATCAAACAGAATACATATTATAGCCTGTGAGCATATCTGTGCTTAGAATAAAGTTCACAAGGGGAGAAGACTCATAACCAATTCCCCCAATGCTCGTAACTCTCCCCCCACCTCATATCCCAACGTGCAACATGTTCAGTCAGGATTTACAGTAGCCTTGTCCGCTGTCGGGGCACGTTCATATCGACCTCTGGGGAGAGTGGGTATCACACAATCACCACACGTGTAGGGAGACCCCGGCTGCTGCCGAGCCAATGCATACTGGCAGGGAACCGTCATTTCATAAGCTGGACTCCAAAGAATAATCTCCGTATGTGAAGTCTGTACAGCAGACAGCAGCCAGAGTCTCACCCAGCCAGGAAATGTGCCAAAAGTGGTCTCCCTTCGCAGAGCAAGCAGGGGCTTCCGAGCGGGTCCCCGCTCCAGGGCCTCAAGCCGTTAATGCGACCACCCACCGGGCAGCGTGTCAGAGTTCGGATCCCACATGCTAGAGTCTACACACACTGGGGAGCAGGTAAAGGTAAATTAGCCGGCAGAACCAGAAGACAAACCTCATGGTGCATCTGGAGTAATTACCTGTCTTGATCTATATTATGCACTTATTCATGTACCTTAATTCTGCATACCCCCCCCTTTTTTTCTTTATATGTTTGTTTATGGAAAAAATTTTCAGAGTCTGTTTCTAGAAGTGTGAACATATTCTGTAACCACTTTTTTATGCTTGTATGTGCTTTCTCCTTTTCAATAAAACATTTATGGTAAAAAAAAAAAACCTCATGGTGCAGAGTTTCAACCGCTTACCAACGCTCCCCCGCTCAGACCAAGGACACTTTCCGTACATTTTATGGCCAAATTATGTCGGAGGAAGCACAGGTAGAAAGAGGCACAGATAGCCTCCTACGACCCACTACTCACCGCAGCTTCCCTGGCCACTGTCATTTAGGACGGATGTCCTCTAGCAGCCTCCTGAGCAGCCTCCGGGGTGTGGAACAACTGCACCTTGCCACCATCGATCACCCGCAGCCTCGCCGGGTATGCAATAGAGTAGATAATTCCAGCCTCCCTCATCTTCCTCTTGACCTCTGTAAATGTGGCCCTTTGTTTCTGCAGCTCCACAGAGAAATACGGGAATATGGGAAGACCACTGAATTCTCAAATTTTATTTGCCTTTTTTGTCTGGCCTTCCATAGCAACAGATCACGATCCTTACAGTTGAGCAGCCTGGCCCGCAAAGGCTCCTGAGAACTTAGCATCCGGAAAAGTAAGCGTCAGCCAGGATTCTATGAAGTCCCCAGGGTTTGGGCCCTCAGCTCTCTCAGGTAGGTTGATTATTCGAAGATTGTTTCTTCTCATTCGGTTCTCAAGGTCGTCAGACTTCTGGGACCAGAACGAGACTTGTTTTTCCGCAGCCGCTAATCTCGGCGGGACAGGAGCAAAATTAACCTCCAGAGAAGAGATCCCTCTCTCAGCCTCGGTCACTCTCTCCCGCACCTTCTGCATGTCACGGAGGATGAGACCTATGTCCACCTTAATTTAATCCATCTTCCCCGTTAAAGTGGTGTTGCCCGCTGTTATGACGCTCATCAGCTGCTTGTGGACCTTCTCCAGGGTCAACTTGCTCGGGTTGCTTTTTGGCTTAGGTGTCTCTGATGAGGAAGCGCCACCGCTCCTCGTGTGTGGCGGGCTACAGTCGCCATCATGCTGGTCAGTTCTGGCAAAGTCTTTGAGCCGTTCCACGGCATATAGAGAATTCCCCTTGCTCATTATTGTAGCTAGGTACTCAGGGATCCGATGAAGGTACTAAATATAGCTGTGTAAGCAATAGGCAGGATTGCAGCAGATTCTAATGGCGGTAGCCGGAGCTCAGTCTAGTTGCGTCCGGCCATCTTGGGTGTTACCATGCCCCACAGGTTTTACATTTTTAATGACCGCACAAACTTATTCCGAGGAAATTGGGGCTTCTAGTTGTTGGCGATGATGAACCTCAAGTTTGGGGATTTGGATGGTGTCAAGAAACTGATCCAGTTCGGACTGTGTAGGGGGAAGCCCTGCACTGAATAATTTTTTGTAGAAGTTGTGAAATTCTCTCATAATGAGTTGCGTATTCTGTGATAGCGTGCCTCCTCCTAGTAAAGCAAAGGTCCTCGTCCTCGGAGTCAGTCTATGTGCTAGCATAGAACCTATTTTGTTTCCTTGGCAATAAAACCAAGCTCTATTCCAGTGGAGCTATTTTTCTGCCCTGGAAGGGCTAAATTGAAGGCTGAGCAGGCTGTGTCTAATCTGTCTATAGAACCTGACTTCAGGTTTGCTTTGTGTTTTTTCGAAAGTTTGGAGAATTCCTTTTCTAGTGTATTTTTTTTAACCAAATATGATTTTTATTGACAATCGTTAAGGGCAAGCACCAGTGCATTACAAACATAGTTCAGTAAGGTAACACATTGAGTGAACAATAACGACAACCAACCAATAAATATAGTACATCTGGTACAGTATTCCAGTCGTTCACAAGTAGCAAGTTCACGTTTCTGCCACAGGACATATCTGGTTACCGGATATACAGGAGGTATAAGCAATCTGGTAGCATTCCTCCAACCTTCCCTTTTCTAATTTAAAGAGAGAAAGAGAAGATGGGGGGGGGGGGGGGAGACGGAATACATAGCCGAGTAGAGAGGTGAAGGAACAGAAAGAGAAAAGGACAAAGAAAAGAGGTATAGCAGGGGGATGGAACAAGGTATGAGGGGGCAGGAGATGTGCGAGGCGGCGATGGAATTCATCCAAATGGTCAGGGGATTTAGAAAATCGGAGGCTATACGTGGGTTCAATGGGGCGACATGGTAAGCAGTGCTTTACCTTCGTCAGATAACAGGAACATATTCCATAATCTCCATGTTTTATTGTATCTTTCCCTTTTGTGTTGAGAGGTGAGGATCAAGTCTTCCATTTTGTTTATTTGTTCCACTTTGTGAAACCAACAGGTTATAGAGGGTGGGGTATGCTTTTTCCAGTAAAGGGAGATGCAGGCTTTAGCTGCATTTAGTTGGTGGTGCAGAATAGATTTGCTGTTTATTTTTTTGGTAGAGATCTGTGAAACATGGAGGAGGAAGAAGGCTGGATCTTTTGGAATCTGGTGTTCCGTGAACATTTGCACAATTGTGTGTATTGTCGACCAATAAGTTGCAGTTGGGGGCAGGACCAAAATATGTGTAACATAGTCCCTCTAGCCTCCCTACATCGCCAACAGCTATCTGTGGAGGTGGGGAAGCATGCGTGAAGTTTGACACTAGTACTATCTGGTAGGTATTTTGAAGTTTGCTTCCTGTATCTTAGTGGAGATAGATGATTTCAAAGTAAATCATAGTATATTTTGTACTTGGAGTGTCGTGAAGGCATGTCCGAGGTCCGCTTCCAACTTAGCCATGCATGGTAAGTGTGGTTGTTACGCTGGAGTGTTCAGTAACGCATAGGACTTAGACAGAACTTGTGGTACATCATCCGTGTCTGAACAATATTCCTCAAATAATGTCAGAGGTCGGTGGAACCTATTTGGGTAATGAAGGGATTGTAAAAAATGATGTTGTCATGCGGCAGGCCAGAACGGTAGTCGGTATCGGCCCCCCTCCTCCATCAGGGTTGCGACCGAAGGCCAGTGGCCGTCTCTCAAGAAATCTGCGGCTCGGTCGTGGCCCGTTTCTTTTAGGTGTTGGTAGTCACAAGAGTCGAGGCCTGGGAGGAAAAGAGGGTTCCCTAGGATAGGGTATAGGGGGGAGTCCTGAGTTGTGAACAACGGTCTACCTATCTCACGGGAGCACAGGCGGAGTGTGGTGTCAATAAGCGGATGAGACTTCAGGGTCGAAAGCAGCACATTATAGCACCAGAGTGTGCGCTTTTCAGAGGGATATCCGTTTATGCCTGTTCCAGCTGTGCCCATTATTTGCGGTCCCTATGTCGTCTCCAGTTGATTAGTTGGCCTGTGTGTGTGGCTAAGTAATATTGTTTGATATTTGGTACCGCCAGACCAGCAAATTATTTTGGCAAAGTTAAGTGTTCCCTAGGGAGACGGGGTTTCTTATGTGCCCATATAAAGCGGAAGAATAGGGATTGCACTTGCCTAAAGTAGGCCGGGGGATTCCGACTGGTAGGACCTGAAACAAAAAGAAGAATTTGGGCAGTATAACCATTTTCAGAAGATTATATCTTCCGAACCAGGAGTGTAGTCCTCTGTGCCATTGATCCAATGAGATGCGGGTTTTAGTCGCCAGGGGTGGGAAGTTCAATTCGAACGCACGGGACAGGTCCACTGGTGCATAGGTGCCCAGGTATTTCAGTGCTGTAGGGGTCCATTTGAAACGGAAATTGGCTTTTAATGCTTGCATGAGGTTATTCGGGAGAGCGATTCCCATTGCCACAGATTTGTCTAAATTAATTTTTCGATTCGCTAGATGCCTGTATATGTTGAATTCTCGCATGAGATTGGGGAGGGATGTATTGAGATTCATAGGCGCAAATAAAAGGTCGTCCGCATAGGCGGAGATCATGTGTTGATCACCAGCTACGTCTAGGCCTTGAATGTCTGAGTTCAATCTGATTCTACAAGGGAAAGGCTCCAGTGAGAGGGCGAATAAAAGTGGGGAGAGTGGACAGCCCTGCCGCGTCCCGTTAATTATGGGGAATGGATCCGATAACATGCCATTAGCTTTTACTTGGGCCGTGGGGCGGGAGTATATGCCTGCTATCCAGCTGAGCATGGAGTTGCCCACACCTATATGGCCAAGGACAGAGAACATAAATTCCCAGTCCACCCTGTCAAACGCCTTCTCAGCATCAGTGCTGAGGAAGACGCAGGGTGTGCGGGTCTTGGAGGCTAAGTGGATCAGGTTAAGAACTTTGGTTGTGTTGTCCCTTGCTTCTCTAGTCGGGATAAAGCCCACTTGATCTAAGTGTTTTTTTTTTTCTTCTTTTCTCTTTTTTAACATTTGGCTAAAACTGTTTTTATTCAGTACAGCTTGGACCTTGAAGAAGGGGAGATACCCCGAAAGCTTGTCCTGAAAAAATGTAACTTTAGTGCAAATAAAAAAATATCACGGACAGTACTCAATTTTCTCTGGCACGATTGCACGAATATGGCTACAATTACCTCAAGCAAAACAATGTTCAAAAGGGAGATGGGCCGGTAGCTGCCACATTGTGTGGGGTCTTTACCATCTGTAGGAATAACAGAAATGTGGGCTCTCAGCGAGTCCTGAGGGAAGAGATCATCGGCTTTTATCGCATTGAACAATTTTACCATCTGGGGCCCGAGGGTAGGTAGGAAAGTCTGGTAGTACGATAAGCTAAAACAGTCTGGGCCCGGAGCTTTCCCTCGTTTAGCAGAAGCCACAGTGCCCTGCAACTCTTTCAATGTAATAGGCTGGTCTAACTCTGTTCGGGCTTCCGCCGGTAGCGATGGGAGGAGGGAAGACTTCATATAGTCGTCAATATGGACCTGAGAAGAGGATCGGTCAGGTAGGTTGTACAGTTTGGAATAGAAGTCTCGAAAGGTCTGCGAAAACTGTTTGGGGAGCATAACCTTGTTGCCACTCAGGTCAGTGATGTAAGGAATGTATGAGGAGGACTTGTGATCTCTAACTAGGTTCGCCAGTAGTTTCCTACATTTGTCGCCAAATTCATA
The DNA here is from genome assembly GCA_018402905.1 of Glandirana rugosa. Lineage (NCBI taxonomy): Eukaryota > Metazoa > Chordata > Amphibia > Anura > Ranidae > Glandirana > Glandirana rugosa. The sequence goes on along the minus strand of BLSH010128571.1, from coordinate 524,708 downwards.
TCCTACCCTCTGGCAGGATTGAAATGCAGCTTTAGCCCTGTAATGTAGCAGGTCAGAGATATGTTTACTGAGGAGCAGGATTTCAGTGTCCAGTGCAGGGGTAGAGGCAGGTTTGTGCTTTGCTTCCAGTTTATGTAGTTTCTCTAGCAGAGAAGCCAGCTGTTTATTACGCTCTTTTTGATAAGCGCTCCATGTTTAATGAATAACCCCCCCCCCGATCACCGCCTTATGTACTTCCCACAACAGTCTAGGGTCACAGCCTTCATAGTCGTTAGTGCGGAAGAAATGATATAATTCCTGTGTGACATCGGTTAGCACGTCGGGCGTTTGTAGTAGGCGGTCATTCAGATGGCAAAATCGGGATCTCGAGTAGGTTGTGTCAGAGAGGGCATAAGTCAGGGTGATCGCCACATGATCAGACCACGCAATATGGTCAATGGAGGTATCGCGTACTGCATGCAGCTGGCCGTGTGGGATTAGGAAAAAGTCTATTCTAGAATAGAGGTTATGAGAGGGAGAATAGAAGGAGTAGTCCCTTTCCCCGGGTGTTGCAGTCTCCAAGCGTTGACTAACTGGGCCCTGTGAAGGGACTGTGCAATATTTTTTCTGACGTGAGGGGTTATCAACGAGGAGCCCGAGGACGTATCAGCGGAGGGATCAGAGGGACATTAAAGTCTCCTTCCAGTAGGAGTTGGCCTTCCTGGAAGTCAGCAAGTAACTGTAGCGTTGATTTAAGGAAGCTATCCTGTTGGTTGTTCGGGGCATAAATCGTGGCCAAGGTCACAACAACCTCACCTATTTTCCCCCTCAGGAAGAGATACTGGCCCAATGGGTCTTTACACACCTCTAGGCAGGACCACGGGAGTTTGCCTGATATGAGAATTGACACCCCTTTAGATTTGGATTTGATGTTATAATGGTAGGCTAGTGGGTAACATCTATTTCTGAGAATGGGAAGTTTATCATCCCTGAAGTGTGTTTCCTGGATAAACGCCACATCAACCTTAGCACATTTAAGGTCTGTCAGGAGGATACGTCTTTTTGGGGGTATTGAGACTCCTTGAATTTTGTGACAACACTTTAATATTGTCCATCGCCACCCTGCACAACAAGAAAAGGAAGAAGAGAGGGGATCAGAAAGAGCAAATAGAGAAGAAAAAGAAAGAAATCAGGCAGTGATATAGAAGTTAGTGTAAGGAGAAGTAACAGAACAGAGAGGAGCGATACTGCCCAAGTCAACTAGACGTCTCGGCCCGGGCAATATGCACCAACTAAGATAACAAGTAAATCACCTGTGCCAGCCAACTAGGGTAGCACCCGGCGGTTCTAGGTGGGTGAGTGGGCGGAGTTGACACGCACAGAGACGAGTCCAACCCTCTCCTGCACCCCAATTGAAGACAAATATGCGCGATGCATCTTATAACAATGAAAAACTAAGTATTGGGGAAGATTTTAAACTAAAGCATAATATCAACCTTGACTTGTCGACCATGGGCGGGCGTCCTCCTGCAACGCGAGGAGGGCACCCCTGTCCCCCAGCCGAGTGACCCCAGTTGGTCTAAACACCCCACTCACAAGAATGGGTGAAACATGTGGCATAGCAGGCATGGGAGCTGCAACTAAGCTGCATTATAACCAGGGACATCGTATGTGTGGGACACTATGGGACATAAGAGATTGTAACCCACCGTCACTATGATCCCTACTGCAGGCAAAAGTCTCCAGTAAGCGTCCTACTCCTCAGCCCCATACCTGCAAGCAAGTTCCAGGTGCCACAGCAGTGCTCCCATAACGTGAGGTGAAGGCACCATTTCATTGTTCTCCACAGAGCGACATGAGCAAGTTAAGGTCCACTGCCACATGCGCTATCCCTCGTTCGTGGCAGAGTGAGGGCAGTGAAGTCTCTGCTGTGCGGCGACTCTAAGGCTCTCAAAGACTGGGCAAGGGGCACCGCTGGCGCGCACTTTGGATAAGTACCTAGTGTCTCCACGGCTCCCTGCCCCCGTGTGCCAGGTTTCCCCGGAGTCCGTGCGAGTCCATCTGCGCAAAAGCATGCAGGCATACCCGCTCCTCAGTCCCAGCCGCCTGTCGGAAGTGCAGTCAACAGATTTGGGGTGGCCACGCTCTCCCCATATGGTCCAAGAGTCAGCCCTCCCCTTCCCAGCAGTGAGGGGGGAGCAAAAGGACATATGATGGTCAGCCACAGCAGCCTCGGTGCAGCGGGTATCCCTCTGCAAAGTGACAGTCAGGCTAGGGAGGTAGGAGAACAAGTCCACCATCAGAGCTACAGCATCAATCCCTTGCAGGTAGGCAACTCTGGGAAGTGGTCCCCAGGCCGGCTCCGTGTCACAGCAAAGGTACCGGCAGAAGTCCTGATCTGCACCTCCCCGCCATTCCCTAGGGCAAACAATTTAAAGACGGAAGGCAAATGCCCGTGCTCCGCAGTGGGAGAGAACACGTCCCAGTTCGTGAAATATACATCCAAGGCAGTGTAGAGCAATAGGCACATACCTGCTTGCACCCAGATCAGTCCTCCCTGCGTTGTTCAGCGTAAGGCCTTCTGTAACGCCTGCGGGACCTTTGAGGTCTGGGTTGGGAGTCATTCCAAGTTGTGGCCCCTAGTCGATTAGACGGGCGTGGAAGGAGTGCCAGCCAGTTAGGTACTGAGATTGGATTGGCTTCCATAAAGACAGAGGCCAGGGAGGTCCACGGGCACACAGAGTGAAGGAGCTCTGGGCTTTCCAAAAGGTCACCACCAGCAGTATGTGAGGCCCTGATCTCTCACAACTCCAAGAGCAGGCGGAGAAGCGCCCTGGAGAGGTCCGGCAGGATTTTGATGAGTGCTCCATCAAAGTCCTGCTCCCCCGCCTCCCACACCCTGTGGAGAATGGCCTTCTTGTGTGTATAACGCTGGAGTCTACAGATGACATCCCTGGGCCTGGCAGGGTCAGTGGGTCGGGGTGCGAATGTATGGTGGATCCAGTCGAATTCCATTCCCGGCGGGAGGGAGTGTCCAGTCAGGCGGCAGAATATCTCTGTCGCAGTGGCGGCCAAATCCTCCGGACCAGCCGCCTCAGGAATTCCGCCGAGCCGGAGGTTATTCCTGCGGCTCCGATCCTCAAATTCCTCCAGCTGAAGCTTCAGCTGTGTAGAGGTTTCTGTCTGGGCTAGCTGGGCCGATTCCAAATTTGTGAGACGGCTCTCAATAGCTGACAAGGAGGTCTCACCAGCGGAAAGTCTGACAGGATCCGTACATCCGCCTTGACCGCCAGGAGCTCTTTACGGTGGGCCTCCTCCATGCAGCCAATAAGGCCTTCAATGTCCACCTTTGTGGGCATCGCCCACAACAAAGCTTTTAACTCCTCCTCCACCCGCAAGCTGGGGGCCAGGCGAAGGTCCGGCGGGAGATCCACGAACGGGTCTGGGCTCGAGGAGGCTGGGGGAGACTCCATGTCTTCCTGTGTTGGGCGGCATGGGCCATCGCCATCTTGGAGCTACTGGTGGAGGCCTGTTTGTCCTGCGATTTGGCAAAGTATTTCTTTAGCTCACCGCTCAATTTAGCCTGGCCAGTGGTCTTTGGGGTGTATCTTGTTTTCCTCTTCTTAGTGGAGGACATATCTCGCTGAGTATTGTTGGATGGGTGGGGATGCCGGAGAGACGGTCAGGAGCTCGAAGAAAACACGTCTCTATCTGGCCATGTCTAGACCACACCCCCTTTCTAGTTTATATCAGCTTCTCTAGCTCTGATGATCTGGGATGCAATTTGGATGAGCTTTCCCCTTATCGTGGCTTTACGTGCAGCCCAAAGGCATGAAGGTGTGGTTTCTGGGGTATCGTTAGTTTGAAAATAGTCTTTAATTGCACCCTTGATTTCTTGAGACTTTTTTTTTGATAAATTCTTTATTAATTTCAATTGATCAACAACAAAACATAAAAGGTAGCACACCACAGTCCAGTGTGTCTACCTGGAAGCAACAAAACAAAAAAACAAACAGTGAGCTAGGCATAGTAAAAATTAAACGAAAATGAAAGAGAAGGGTAGATTGGGGGGGGGGGGGTGCAGCAGTGCATGTTACAGCACCCAGTCCAGGATGTATGTGTCCATATAACAACCAATATAAATTGCTATATATCAACTAATCAACATTTTCAGATCTTCAATTTAGGAACGCTTTGGGCTTTACCTCCAGGAGCGTAGGTTTTAGTTCCGGAAGAATAAGAATAATACAAATAATAATAATAGGCCCACTGCTCTCCGGAGTAGATCAAGCACTCATCTTGAGCAGCAATTAGATATTCTGGAATCGTTAAGCTAGTCAGTTACTGTGAGTGGAGAGGCCATCCATCCCCTCCAGACCTTCTCGAATTTCAGAGAGATCCCCTACTCACATATGTGGCCTTATAGAAGGTTAGTGCCTTGTTGACCAACACTTTCCACACTTCAACCAAGGGAGGGGAGGGTTTTTTTCCAGGAGAGATTTTTTGTTTCTTGGCCTGAAAAGATAGAATTGTGAGAAGGGTTCTTATGGCTGTACTGGGGGCCAGATCATGCACTAGTCCCAGTAGACAGTGTTTCACAGAGCGGGTTACAGGTATTGTGGTTATATCTGATACATGCCAGTAGCTTGCTATAGCGGGACAGTCCCAAAAGACATGCATGAAATCAGCCCCCTTCTGCAGAGCACCTCCAGCAGGGGAGTCAGTGGACCCAAAAAAGTAGATGCGGTGTAGAAATTTATAATGAATGATCTGATCTCTAGCTGAAATCAACCTGGTGAATGGTGCATCCCACATATGATCCTGATCCTCATTATGTAGACCAGGGGACATGGCCTCACATTGGGATCTACATTTGTTTAGTAGCCTATTTCACGGAAAAAAAAAAAAAAAAAGGAGTGTCTCAGTTGTAGAAACCTAAAAAGATGGGAGTTGGGTAGGTCGTATAGAGCTTTCAACTCATCAAATCATTTCAGCTGTTCATTGGTAGAAATATCCCCCAGCCTATTTACCCCAAACTTGGTCCAAACATATGGATCCTCCATGCTGAAAAAAAGGGATTTTTTGTATAACTTACCGTAAAATCCTTTTCTCTGAGTTCAATGACAGACGCAGCATTCTTATGACACATGGGGTTATGCTCATCCTACTAGGAGTAGCCTAGGCAAAACAATCAAAAGTGTAGGTTGGCCCCTCCCAGGGGGCCGTCCTCACCTTAGCATATAATCCCCCTGCTCTGTACAGCACATCAGTTCGTAACAAGCCGTACAAAACCAACGCAGAGGGGTGGGTGCTGCGTCTGTCAGTGAACTCAGAGAAAAGGATTTTACGGTAAGTTATACAAAAAAATCCCTTTTTCTCTTCGGTTCACTGACAGACGCAGCATTCTTATGACACATGGGGACGTCCCAAAGCTGTGCCAATCAAGAGGGGTGGGTAAAATCATAAAAACTGTACCCACAGAAAAACGCCCTCTCAGGCGGCGCTAACCGCTCCTATACTGCCGCTTGTAATACCTTGCGGCCAAAAGCAGCATCCGAGGATGCCGAAACATCGATTTTGTAAAATTTATTAAACGTGTGCCATGAGGCCCAAGTGGCTGCCTTGCACACCTGAGACACCGAGGCTTGGTGTCTAAACGCCCAGGACGTACTAAATGCCCTGGTGGAGTGAGCCGTGACTGGAAACGGGGGAACCTTACCCCGAATCTCATATGCATGAGTCACGGTCTTCCGTATCCAACGAGACACGGTAGCTGACGAGGCCGCCCTACCTTTGCGCGACCCTTCCGTCAGCAAAAAATAAAGAATCAGACTTCCGAAAGGAAGCTGTAGAATTCAATACACCCGCAAGGCCATCACCACCTCCAAAGAATGCAGCTCCACTTCTTTGGGATGTGATGGGCACGGGCACAATGAGGGGAGAACAATATCCTCATTTAAATTAAAGGAAAAAACCACCTTCGGAAAAACGAAGGGGAAGGTTGCAAAACTGCCTTGTCCTTATGGAGGACCAAGAAAGGTGACTTGCAGGATACAGCTGCTAACTCCGACACCCGCCTGGCGGATGTGATAGCCACCAGAAAGGCTACCTTCTGCGACAACAACTGTAAGGGAATGCCACAAATCCTTTCATATGGCGGTTTCTGCAACCCAGAAAGCACCAGATTCAAATCCTACGGTGCCAAGGCGACCGTATCCGAGGAGCCACATGACGTACCCCCTGTACAAATGTACGGATCAATGAATGAGACGCCAAGGGCCGTTGAAAAAGAACCGCCAGGGCCGAAATCTGCCCCTTAAGCGTACTTAACGCCAGGTTCTTGTCCAGACTTTGCTGTAAAAATGCCAGTACTCTGGATACTCTATAAGAGCGGGGGTTCCAACCCCCTGCCTCGCACCAGGTAATGTAGGCCTTCCAGGTCCTATGATAGATCTTACGTGAAGAACTCTTACGTGCTTTTATCATAGTCGGGATTACGGAGTCCGAGACGCCCCTATCCCTCAATACCTGGGACTCAATAGCCAAGCCGTCAAAACCAGCGAGGGTAAAGCAGGGTGTAAGATGGGCCCCTACAACAGCAGGTCCCCGTGAAGCGGAAGCCGCCACGGAACCTCTGCCACCATCCGTACTACGCCGGTGTACCAAGGGCGCCGGGGCCAAGCCGGAGCTACCCAGATTGTCGGGATTTCTTCTGCCTCTACCCCACGTACGACCCGCGGTAGAGCCTTTAGAGGAGGAAAAACGCACAGCAGCCGATACTGCACTCGAGGCCTGTGAAACACTGCCCCCCCGAAGGATCAGAGCCGCCTCCGCGGCCGTTGCTGCGCTTCTTGTTCCGCCCTGATGGTTTATGTATGCCACCTCCGTGGCATTGACCGACTGAACCAGAACCGGGCGACGCAGCCCTACTGTCCCACGGGACAGGCAGAGCTTGATCGCTCTCAGTTCCGGTACCTACATCGACAAATTGAGGGGAAGAAAATTTTTCCCATCCTTTAGGGCCGGAACCTGAATCCCCCAAACCAAGGGTTCCCGGGACTGACACTCCGACCTGATCGGTCTGTCCAGGGATAGAGGAGATTTGTCCCACCGCGACTAAATTGCCTTCCGCCGGAGCCGAGTGTTCTGGGCATAAGGTATCGCTTCGCAAGTCGACCTCCTGAGCCCCAACACCCGTATACAGAACCGTAAGGAGAACCACTGGCGCGATCACAGGGTTCGCCCTGCCTAAAGCATTAGAAGCTTGCTCGGTGTTAGGAAAACCCCAGCTTGTACCGTGTCCGGAATCAGACCCAGGTACTCCAGCCGGCAAGCCGGCGTTCAAGATGACTCCTGTCTGTTGAGCGCCTGACTGGCGCCTCCTGATGCTTCTGCGGAAGCCTCACGTTTGAGGGGAAGGACTTTTCTGGGGGCAGAGAGCTGCTTGCAACCCCCAGAAACCGGCCCCCCACCCGTGAGGTGGGTGGGGGCCACCCATCATGCGGAGACAGGCTTGTCCTCCACTTTTTCGGGCGGGCTTACGCTGCCATGGCCTTTTGCTGTGGCCTGTGAACACCTTCCCGGCCTTACCCGCTGGGCCGGGCGCCCGAAAAAACTTCTTCTGACCAGAAGAGACAGGACCCTGCCTACGACAACGATCTCGTCGCTTCGGCTCTGGAAGGAAAGTACTCTTCCCTCCCGTGAAACCCTTAATAATCTTATCCAACTGTGGGCCAAACAGCCGCCCTCCCTGAAAGGGCAGGTCTGCCAGAGCTTTCTTTGAAGCCTGGTCGCCCAACCAAGAGCGGAGCCACAGCACCCACCTGATGACAATTGAAAAAACCGACATTTTTGACAATATGGGGAGAAGATCCAAAGCCGCATGGCATATGTAGCGGAGACCTTCTTCCAAATGTTGCATCCGCTGTACCTCAGCCTGTGCACATTTACTAGACAGACCGTCTGGACGGGAAAGTCCCTCCCGCCGACAAACCGGGTGTCAACCTATTCTAATAATTCCCAAAGTGCCCTCCCTTCTCATGAAAGGAAGGTCTCGGCTTCGCTGCTCT
>BLSH010128571.1:500606-516650 GCA_018402905.1 Glandirana rugosa | reverse complement strand
CACTTATTCCGTTGGTGGTAGGGGAACCTCCCCAGAGGTAGGAAATTTCTCCTCCGGCTAGCGGCGTGTCTGTGCGGCGATCGGCCTCCTCTTTAAAGGATGGAGACCCCTCCAAGGGGATGGTGGTTGCCTTATTCACACGAGCCACGGCAGGGTCCACCACCGGGGAAGCCCATCTCTTAGTAAAGCTTTCCTCAAAGGGGTAGTGAACAGCAAAGCTTTCTAGGCAAAGCCAAGGAACTTGGTGGCTTCCGCCATTCCTTGAACACTGCCTGTTCAAACACCTGATTGTAAGGGTAAGCCCTAGGGGACCTAGGGGGTCTCAGCGGTCCAAAAACATATGCAGACTCATGCGACTCCCGTTTGGTCCAGTTGCATAGAGTCGCAAATATCAGTGATCAGTGCTTCCACTATCGCTTTTATCCCGCGAACTAGGAGCCTCCTGATCCTCTTCGACCTCTGAGGGCGGCTCTCCCTCTGAAAGATCCACAGGTGTGACCACTGAGGCGCTTTCTAGATCTGAATCCTCCCCTGAGGAAAGAGGAGGGGGTGGTTGCTTCTGGGGGCCCCTCGGAACAGGCACCCCTGCCCGGGGAAAGAACTCCCTAAACACCGCCCTCAGCTGTTCCAAGGACACTAATGATCCTTGGGTGGACTGTAGATCTGCAGGTATACCTGCCATAGAATTGCCGGCCTCTGACATTTCAGCCCGGCACCCCCGCTGTGTAACCACCACCTCTACCCCACAAATCAGCCAGGGAGACCCGGGCGGACTACACCCACCGCTACCAGCACCCAGGAAGCGCCAGCTATACTTGCTGTTTGATGCTTCAGCACTCCAACCGAAGAGCAATGCCCACAAACTGCTGCACGTCAGGAGCTTGTTACAGTGTGTCAGCCATGCTCTCTAAGCAAAAACTGGAAGCCCACGCCCGTTTTTAAGGACTTCCTGCACAAGGACTGCAGTTCTCCCAATCGACCACTGGAGGCCGCCAGAGAGCAGGCTGGAAACCACATGGTTCTCAAACAATGGACGCTGCCATTACACACATGCGGTCGACCATGAACGAGCGGTGCTCCAAAATCCAATGGCCACGACCCACCTAACACATTGCTCCTGACGGTCGGTGCAGATTCGAACGGTTAGTGCAAAGGTGCCTGCGGGGGATTGAGGGGGGAAAGGGAGTGCGGGGAAGGCCTCTAACAGACCCCCACCGGCTGGCCACCACAGAGCTGCCCAAGTGCCCACTCTCCATGCATCTAGGGTGGAAGAGGGGTTCACTCACCAATCCGACGGGCGCAGCGGGTAGCCATCCGGAGCAGACCTACCTCCCCGCAAGGAGGCATGCTGCTGGCCAGGCCACTGGACAGGCGAAACAGTCACTGTGCTCTAGTGGGTTAAAGCCACTGGCCGCCCGCACGGAACGGGCGCTATGCGGTGGGCCCCCCTAAGGGGGATCGCATAGTGTCGGCCGGAATAGAGGAAATCTTTCCCCAGACCACCAGCCAGCTTCTTGATAGCAGTCTTCCTAGATGAATCTTCAGGAGACCGCCGCTCCCATAGGGAACCAGGTCTACTCCTTGCACTAGGCAAATAAAAACTGATGTGCTGTACAGAGCAGGGGGATTATATGCTAAGGTGAGGACGGCCCCCTGGGAGGGGCCAACCTACACTTTTGATTGTTTTGCCTAGGCTACTCCTAGTAGGATAAGCATAACCCCATGTGTCATAAGAATGCTGCGTCTGTCAGTGAACGGAAGAGAAAATGAGGGAGAGGGGGATTCCTCCACAATGGAGTGTGCGGCGAGAGAGGGAATGGACCACCAAAGTCCCTCCCCTGAGCCACCGCCCAGTAAGGACCTCACCGGGATTGTCCAATTATATGGGGGCCTCGTCCCTCTGTACACCAGAGAAGCCAGGGCCTCGTATGAATCCACCTCAAGAGCAACAGCATCATCACACGGGCTGGTTAACCATCTATTTACCATTACCAACTGACTTGCCAGGAAATATTAGAAAAAATTGGGGGCTGCTAGAACCCCGCTTTTTCCAAGGCTGCTGTAGTATATTAAAGTGGTTGTCAACTTGTGACAACCACTTTAACCTACAGGTAAGCCTATGATAAAGCTTACCTGGTGCCCGGCATATCTCCTAAACCTGTACAGGTTCAGGAGATATGCAGTGTATTTGCTGTGCCGACATGTCGGCACATGCGCAGTGAAGAAACGGCCTCCGTGCCGTTCCTCCACTGCGACCGTGCTGTGACTGGCGGTTCCCGCACGCATGCGCAGGAGTGACGTCACGCGACTCCGGCCAGTCACAGCACCGGAGTCGCGGCCCCGGAAGGAAGAGGGGCAGAAGATGGGACGCCACCAGCACAAGGGATAGTGCTGGACATCGCAGGCTTCGTTTGCAGGTAAGTGGCAAATTGGCTACTATGCGATGCATAGTAGTCCATTATGCTTCTACATTACAGGGGCATGTAGAGGAAAGTAAACCCCATCTGGGTTTACTTCCTCTTTAATATTTTACCAAGCCACTCGACCCTGCCATATGAATTCTGACATCAATCCATGAAGAGATTTAAAAAAATATTTGGGGATCCAGACTGGTGAATTTCTCAGTATATATAGGAGTAATGAGAGCAGTTTAATTTTGATCAGATTCACTTGGCCAATTAGGGAAAGTGGAAGGTTTTTCCAGGCATTTATTTTACGTTTGAATGAATTGATAACTGGTGACATATTAAGTCTAAAATAATGAAACCGAGGAGGAGACTACTATGCCCAAATATTTAGGCTCTGTCACTACCTGCAAGGGGAGTGGGGGTGTGTTATGGTATTAGCAAGTTTATCCAAGTAAAGAATCAGATTTATTGCAACTGACTTTCAGGCCAGAAAATGAAGCAAAGCTATCTAGGATGGAGAGAGCCTGGGGTTCCGAGGTGGACAAGTCTTCTAGAAAGAGGACCACGTCATCAGCATAGAGGGCCGTTTTTTCTATCAGTGATCCTACCCAAATACCTTTCACTGTATGGGATTCACGCAGAGCTTGAGCAATTGGCTCCTTCATGAGGGCGAAGAGCCCTGGTGACAACGGGCACCCTTGCCTGGTCCCTCTACACACAGGGAAGTTCCCAGACAACCCAATATTTAATTTGATTGCTGCAGTAGGGTGATCATATAGAACCTCAACCCAGGTCAGGAAATTTTTACCAAATTCTAGACTGAGTCGGTAAAGACTGGTGCCCTCTCCTCGGTCGGACCAGGGGACAGGGCAACATAAGTGAAAACTCGCCTGATGTTGATGTCTGTGGCCCTAAGAAGCATAAAGCCTGTCTGTTCTGGGGAAACCAAACAATTGAGGACCTTGGTTAACCTAGAGGCTAGCATTTTGGTAAGGATCTTAAGATCCATATTTAGGAGAGCAATGGGCCTATAGGAAGCACAACACCACATTTGCTTCATAGGAGTAGGGAAGCGTCTTGGTGCCGAAACATGCATTATATAACTAATAGTCTTGGGGTAAGTTGTTCTCCATAGAGCCTGTACCATTCCACGAGGAATGGCCAGGGGCTTTACCTCGTGGAAAGGAACCCATAGCCAACCGCATCTCCTCTGCTGTAAATGGAGCATCTAACATTTGCCTGTTCTCCTCACTTAGTACAGAAAGATCCAGTCCCTCCAAAAAAAAAAAAAAAAAGGAGGTCAGACCTAAATCGTTGTAGGGCAGAATAGATTCATATAAGAATTTGTAAAATTCAACAAAAGGCTGCATTACCTTCTCCTTGGAGGTTCTAAGAGTACCAGCTTGATCATAAACACAAGGCACAGTGGTCGGAACATGATCCTCAGTTGCTAGCATTCCTAATAGTTTTCCATTTTTGTCACCTGCCTCAAACAAGTTTTCCTTTTGTTTTTGTGTTTCACATTGAGAAAGATTACAAAAATGGAGGTTCACCTCTCTTCTTGCCTACCGGAGATCTTTTAACGTCTCAGGAGGTGGAGTCTCAGCGTGCACCGAAGTACAAGCAATTTCCACCTCCTGAAGCGCAGAGGTCTCACCGTTTTCAACTGCCTAGCCGCCTTGACGGCTCAGATATATTCACCCCTAAAGACCGCCTTGAAGGAATCTCGCACTAGTTGTGGGGTGGAGGTCTCCTAATTGAGGGGCCAGAAGGAAGTAACTTGACTAGTTACCAATTGCTCCACCGTTGGTTCTGTCACCCAACCCGGGGCAAGCCGCCAGGATCAAGTACCACCAGCAGCGAACAAAATTAAAGTTACCTCGAGGGCAGAGGAGTAACTAGAGCCTTCAGGGCCCCGGTGCAAGAAATTATGAAGGGCCCCCGACCCCTGGCCAGGGCCCTCCCCTCTTCCCACTGATCCTGGGGCCCTTTACTCCTATCATGGATCCCTTTATTTCGGTACCGCACCGGGGCCCTTTCACAAGTTCTGCAGCAGGCCCTGTTTCTGCCATATGTGGGCCTTCCCATGGTGGTGAAATGCCAGGGCCCGGTCACAATTGCAACCTTTGCAATGCTGATAGTTCCCTCACTGTGTCAGTAGTTTTTAATTTCTATTTTTATTAAAAAAATGTACCATTTAATTTTATTTATTTTACAATTTTTTTTAGGAGCTCTGTTGGGAGGCTTTGATGAGATCAGGGGTCTAAACAAACCTCAGCTCTCAATTTCCATTTGTGCAACCTCAGCTGCACAAAATGAATGGACAGGAATAGTTGTGCACCGAGCCTCCCATTCATTCAGCAACGGAAGTACAGTAAAAACAGTTTACTATGCTTCAGTTATGAATGAACCAATTGGTACCAATCACTGATTCTGTTAATTTTTGTCTCAATACTTTATTTCCATCACTCAGGAATACAGCAATTCAAACAGTAAGTCGAAAACAAAAAGTTATATTGTTAATAGGCTGGAAAGGCCTGACAGAAATGTTTCAGCATTTCACCTAAGTAAAAGAAGGTACATTAACAGCCTAAATCTCTCTCACCTGAGTGAGACACTTGTGAGAGTACTGCACTCTGTGTGGTGGTATAACATTTTAAACTCCAAGGGAAAGGAAGGAAAAAAACAAAATAAAAAGGTGGATTCACGAAAACCTTAAAAAAAAAAATAAAAAAAAATGGGGAAGAGGGGAGCTATGTAGGACCAGAGGGAACGGGAAAAGAAAGAGGAAGAGGGAAAAGAAAGAGGAAGAGAGAAAAGGGAGGAGGGCATTAAATAAGAGCAGCCGTCGCACCCCTGCCCCGAGGACTCGCCAACCGTATCCAGGTTAAGATGCTTCATAGGGATTCAACTGAGCAAATTTCTGTATTCCTCTGAGTAGACAAACTCGTGCCAGTAGAACCACTTTTTGAGGAATCGTTCCCCGATTCCTTTGTCAGTAGACACCAAGTCTTCCATTCTATTCACCTCCGCCACCTTTCCCAGCCACAGAGATCAAAGGGGTCTGCATCTGTTTCCAAAGCTGCGGGATACAGCTCCTAGCCACAGTAATCAGAATGGGCAAGATCGATTTTCTATATGATTTACTCGGGAACCGATGGTGATGTATCAGGAACAAGGCGGGGTCTCGGGGCAAGTCATGGTCCGTGAATTTCTAGTAATTCTATGGACCTTGGTCCAGAAAGGCTGGAGCATCCTACAGGTCCAGAAAACACGGAATAGGGAGCCCGGCTCCTCCCCACACCTCCACCATGCATCGGGGCACAGAGGGTACATCTGATTGAGCTTTACGGGAATATGGTACCAGCACGTCAATATCTTGAAGTTAGCATCTCCCCCCGGGCACACCATGGCAACGTATCCAGTGGGATATGAACCAAAGCTTGTTCGATTCGCACCCACTGTTTAAGGTCACCATGTTTGCACCAATCAAGTACTCTCGAAAGATGGCATGCCACCAGTTATAGTAGAACATCCGGCAGTGCTATTCCTCCCATCAGCTTCGGCAGGCGTAGTAGAGATTGGGCAACTTTGGGGGGCTTCTGTCTCCATAAAAAGTCTCCGAAGACCTTGGTGATGGTCCGAACGAAAGAGCCGGGGACACGGATTGGGAGCGCCTGTAAGACGTACAAGATTCTGGGCATGATGTTCATCTTGAGTATGCTACATTGTCCGAATCACGAAAATAGACCCGTTTGCCATTGCGATAGGTCCTTTTTTATGTCCGCTAGCAGGGGTGGAAAATTCAACGTAAAAATGTTGGCTACGGTGTTTGGTAGCCTGATGCTCAGGTACTTAATGTGGGAGGAGGCACACTTAAAGGGAAAGTCCGACTTCAGTAGGGACAATATTCTTGGAGTCAACGAACCTCCCAGCGCCTCCGACTTTTGTCAATTGACCTGGAATGAAGAAAAACTTCCATAAGTCTGGAGTTCGGCCAACAGATTTGGCAGCGAGATCAGGGGTTTTGTCAGGAAAAACAGCTGATCATCAGCGTATGCTGCAATTTTGGGGCACAGCCCCGAACCCACATTCATGCCCGAAATGTCCGGGTTAGTCCTAACCCGTCGCAAAAACGGCTCCAAGGTCAATATAAAAATCAGGGGTGACAGGGGGCAACCCTGTCGGGTCCCATTTGAAATCCTAAAAGAGGACGAAAGGTGGCCATTTACTTTTACTTGAGCAGTCGGATGAGAATATATAGCCCCTATCCAGTGCATCATCCGTTGCCCTAGGCCAAGACACCGCAGTGTCTCAACCAGGAAAGGCCAGCTGACCCTGTCAAAGGCCTTTTCGGCATCTGTAGACAGGATCAGCATTGGGGTACCCCGGGTCTGTGCAGCGTACAATAAGTTGAAGGCCTTCGTCGTATTATCACGAGCCTCCCTGGCCGGCACGAAGCCCACCTGGTCAGAGTGTATCAGCTGTGGTATCCTCTCCAGCATCCGCATTGCCAAGATTTTTGTGAACAATTTCAGGTCCACATTCAAAAGGAAGATGGGACGGTAGCTTTGGCATTGTAGAGGATCTTTCCCTCCTTTTACTAAGACAGTTATATGGGCCCATAGCGTGTCCGCTGGGAGGCCCGAGCCAGGCCCCGCCGCATTATACGCTGCCAGAAAGTGAGGAGCAAGAATGTCCTCGAAGAGCTTATAATACAGAAGGGTGTACCCGTCCGGACCAGGAAAGCCTTTCCTGGTTTCGTCTGGGCTATCGCAAGCGTCAGTTCATCGGCCGTGATCAAGGTCTCAAGATCTGCCAGGTCCTCCTCCGACAAACTGGGAAGGCCTGATTGTGCTGTATAGTCTCTCATGGCTTTCATTTTAGTTAGATCTCCAGAGCCTGTCTCTTCCAGCGATAGATTATACAAGGTGGCATAGTATTTCTGAAAGATATCAGCAATATCCTCCGTTTTGTGCCTCTTTTTGTTGCCGGTCATTTAACATCTCGGGTATGAATACGCTTGTCCTCTGTTCCAGTAGGGCCCGGGCCAAAAGCTTGCCGCATTTATTGCTATGTTCATAAAAGGAGCCCCTGCACTTCGCTCTGGAAGCCTTCGCCCGATCCAGGGCCAGAGATTGCAACTGCTGCCTGAACATTGTCAATTCTGCCAATGTCTTTTTCGCCAAACTCTCTTTGTGAGCGTTCTCCAGGGTCTTGATCCTTTTGAGCAGGTCTTCCTGCTGTTTCACCCTCTCCTTCTTAAGGCGCGAGCCCAGTTTGATCAAAAGACCCCGGACGTATGCCTTGTGGGCTTCCCACACCATCTCTGGTCTGCTATCAGGACCTGCATTTTCTGAGAAATACAGGTTCAGTTCTCTTGTGACTTCCGCCCTAACCTCTGGGATCTGTAGGAGGGAATCGTTAAGTTTCCAGGACCATGATCGCGACACTGGGGAAAGCAGATCCACATCTACCATGACTGGAGCTTGGTCAGAAACTGTGATTGTGCCAATAGAGGCCGATGTCACCTGAGAAAGCAGGGACTGTGGGAGAAGCAAGAGATCAATCCTGGAATAGGAATTATGGGGATGCGAGTAAAATGTATAGTCCCGGGCATCAGGATTGAGAATGCGCCAGGCATCGACCATATGAAAGGCATGAAATTATTTTTTAAGTGGTTTCAGTTTAGCGTATGAGATATGAGAGACCTGTCTGGAGTTATCCAGGACCAGGTCCATCGTGAAGTTCAAATCCCCACCGATTATGACTGCCCCTTCGGCAAAGTCCCCTAGTTTGGAGAAAATTGGTTCAATGTAAGCGATAGGATTAGAGTTGGGGAGGTAGAGATTAACCAATGTAACTCTATGGCCCCCTATAGTACCTTTCACAAATAACGCCCTTCCTTCCGCATCAGCCCACTGATCACCTAGTTGATTCTGTTCATTAAGAAAAGTAAGGAGCCGGGTAATTACAAATTTACCGACCCGTTCCCATCTCTCCATCATGACACATCTTCTACAGCAGCTCTGTGGGGGGGACACAGGGACTTAACAAATTTTAAGACTGTTGACCTCTACTGGGAATTTAAACCACAAACATGCCAAGAAAGAGTTTTCAGTTTATCAGCCATATTACACAGTTTGAACCAGAAATGCCCATAGGATTGATGATCTAAACTCCCATAATATAGAGGAAGTTCATGAGCCCTGTGAAGGATAATGCAACAGTTCCATCTAGTGGTTCTTTAGGGAACATGCACTGCTTGGAATAAAGAAAAAAACACAAAAAAACGGGGGAGGGAAGAAAAATATGTCCAGCACCTGTTAAGGAATAAGCAAAAAGAAAAAAACCATCCCTGCATGCCGCCTAACACAAAACAGAAAGATTGAACAACTTGTCGCTGAAGCTTATATCCCGAAACCAAACTACCAGAACACAGTTACATAGTTAGTCAGGTTGAAAAAAGACACAAGTCCATCTAGTTCAACAAAAAAAAAAAATAAAAAAAAAAAAATTATATATATATATATATATATATATATATATATATATATATAAAAACAATCCCGTATACAATCCTTCACCCACAGTTGATCCAGAGGAAGACAAAAAACCCCAGCAAAGCATGATCCAATTTGCTATAACGGGGGAAAAAATTCCTTCCTGATCCCCGAGAGGCAAACACCCTGGATCAACTTTACCTAAAAATATTAGTACCCAGTTATATTATTTACATTAAGGAAAGAATCCAGGCCTCTTAAAGCAATCAACCGTGCTGGCCAAAACCACCTCTGGAGGGAGTCTATTCCACATTTTCACAGCTCTTACTGTGAAGAAACCTTTCCGTATTTGTAGATTAAATCTTTTTTCCTCTAGAAGTAAAGAGTGCCCCCTTGTCCTTTGTGATGACCTTAAAGTAAATAACTCAACACCAAGTTCACTATATGGACCACTTATATATTTGTACATGCTGATCATATCCCCTCTTAACCTCCTCTTCTCAAGAGAATAATTCAGTTCCTCTAATCTTTCCTCATAGCTAAGCTCCTCCATGCCTTTTATTAGTTTGGTTGCCCTTCTCTGCACTTCCTCCAGTTCCCCGATATCCTTTTTGAGAACTGGTGCCCAAAACTGAACTGCATATTCCAGATGAGGTCTTACTAATGATTTGTACAGGGGCAAAATAATGTCTATCTCTGGAGTCCATACCGCTCTTAATACAAGAAAGTATTTTGCTTGCTTTGGAAACCGCAGCTTGGCATTGCATGCCATTATTAAGCTTATGATCTACCAAAACCCCCAGATCCTTCTCCAGTATGGACACTGGGGGGCAGTGTTCACATTCCAAAGAGCACACTAGCTTCCTTTTCTCCAGCTTCCATATCTTTTGCCATCGTCAGGATATGCGTCTCCCTGACATGGTGGCGAAAGGAAAACACAAAAAAGGGAAAGGCGGATGCGGAGGAGTCAGGTCTAGCAGTGGAGAATAGCTGACTTGCTTGAGAGACTTCATCCCAATGTATCTAGCCACTCTGAAGCATCACCTGGGTCTGTAAAAAACTTGACAGATCCGCGGTGTACCACCCGCAATTTACTGGGGTACAACATGCTGTAGGTGCATTCCTTTTCTCTGAGCCTTTTCTTGACATCCACAAAGGAATGCCTGCGGTGCTGAATTTGTGGGGAAAAGTCAGGGAACGGCTGGATAACAGCATTTTCATATTTGAGCTCCTGCACTTGCCTTGCAGTAGCAAGGATAAGAGCTCTATCCCGATAATTCAAGAACTTTACCAGGAAGGGATGCGGAGGGGCCCCAGACCATTTAGGCCCAGTTGGCACCCGATGCGCCCGCTCCACGATATAAGCCTGGAAGAATTGGTTCAGGATCTGTTTGAAGAATCCTTCGGCGAATGCAGCAGGCTCGGCCCCTTCAGCACCCTTTGGGAGGCCGAACACCCAGACATTGTTCCATCTGAGTCTGATTTCCACATCTTCATAACAGTTGGCAAGTACCTTTACCAGGCATTGGAGGTCAGCTATGGCCCAGATGAAGGTGGTGGAGTCATCCTCAATGGCCTGAATTCTGGACTCTGCTTCTGAGATGCGCCCTCTGAACTTGTCCATGTCAGCCCATATCAAGCTGCATTCAAGTGCCAGGGTGTTGATGTGGCCCATAACAGAGGCTCTGCTCGCCTTAATGGTCGCCAGGATAGTGTCGGTGGTCGACTTATCAGGGGCTCTAGACGGCTGTAGCTCAGCTTCCCAGTCCCCAGAAGTGGAAGCCTGGTTCACATGAGATAGGTCCAGGTCCATCATATGAGCTTGAAGTAGGTCCGTTAGGCGGTGGAAGAATGCTGGCGAGCGTGCGAGAGAGGCCAAGATGGCCACCGCATTCCGCCCCAACCTGTGTACCATACGGCTTCGGTGGAGGCTGTTTCTTTGTGGATTTGCGTTTCAAAGACATGGCATCAATTATGTGAGCTCCGCAGTCTCCAGCACCAGTTTGTAGGAGAAAATGCAGGATTCAGGCAGGATGGTGTAGGATTTAGGTATAGGAAGCTGGAGCTCTCTTCACATGCGCCCTCTCAGCCGGACATCCGGTACTTCCCCCATTTCTTGAGACTTGATCCGATCGCCAAGTATGGACTCATTGAGTCTCCAACGTCCGCTACTTCTATGTCCCGAGGGACGCTGTAGAATCAAGAATAGAGTGATCCGACCAGGCAGCATCCCTAATATATGATTTAGCAACGAATATGTGATCAATTCTGGTGAAAGAGTTGAGGACTGGAATAATGTGTAAAATCTCGCAGTTAGGTTGAAAGTGTATTTCCAGCAAAAGGGCTAAGTCTATTTTATGAGAGTGTTGTAGAACTATCCGCCTCTTAACCGGGAGTTAAGACCTTGGACATTGTGAGAGATCACCCTCAAAAAGGAGTCATGTGGTAGGAGTGTCAGCCATGGAGATGAATGGTGAACAGAGCCAGATGATGGAAGAACTAGGGACCCAAAGATATGGGGGGAAAGTTATTATTAACTTCCCGGGCACTACATCTAGGCATCTTGAGAAACACTCCGAGTCAGTGACTGCAAGATGAAGGTTAGAAGGGGAATGAAAATGGGAAAAAAAAGAGAAGGTAGAAAAAGGTGGAGGAAACAAAAGGGCTCCCCGTAGGGTGGAGGGGGAAGGACCCACAACACTAACTTTGAAACAATGGTTGTCCCCTCTGGAAAAGCGAGGGAACCATCCTGTCAGGAGGAGGGTAAGATACCAACCCATCCACGAACATCTCACGTAAAAGTATGCATAACTAAAACTAACCAATAAAGTGAGGCGTCAAATACCTATTACTAAGGGTTCAGACCCTTCCTGTAAACATTTTGGTCTATGAGATCTTGAACACAGAGGAGGGGGGCAAGGTTGGGGAGAACGGGTAAAAGGGGAGGGTAATGGTGGGTGAGAGAGGACCAGGGCTAAGAGGTACAGAAGAGTAATGCTTAGGTCTTCGGAACTATTACTATAGAGATCAGATAAGATAGGAGCCATAAATCCCTATGTAAATTTTGTAAGACAATAAAGCTACTAAAGTCCATAATTGTCTTGCTAAATGCAGCTAAAGTTTATAACGGCTCACAGAGGATGTTACAAACCTGGTGGACCCCTTAGGTGAGGGACCACCCAAACTAGCCTCAGCTAAGGCGTATGAGAACCATGAAAAAAACAAAAACGAACCAAAATAGTCAGTTCAGTTTCAACGGAAGAGTGGAATCTTCCCAGTAGTCAGAAAAGGAGAAAAAGGATGTAGATCCTGATCCCTTCAGGGAGGTTCCTTAGACTTTTTTTGATTTGAATTTCTCCCAAACCGGTGTCAGTGGGATTGAGGGAAGCAGTCGTTTTGAGGAGGGCCAGGGCCAGGGGTTTGTTGGGGGGCTTGCCTGATGAGGCCCAGGTGCAGAAGAAGAAGTCGTTCTCCCTTTGCCAGCGAAGCGAATGCGCAGGCTTTACCTTTAAAGAGGGACTTGAGTTGAAATGGGAAGAGCCACCAATACGTTATTTCCTTTTCTGTTAAAATTGTGAGCACCGGTTTGAGGGCTCTATGTTTCTGTATCATAGAAGGGGTTAAATCCGCAAAAACCTGGATCTCATCATCCTGAAATAAGAGCTTGGATATGGAGCGAGATTTGCACATCACTTCCTCCTTCACTGTATAATAGTGTGGTTTTACCACAACGTCTCTTCGGAGCCCTACTAAACAGAGGTTTAAGGGCTCAGTCTTGCTCTGTGCTGTGGGATATCAGGAATTAGTTCCTTAATGAATAAGCGTACAGTTTCATGGAGATCATTAAAGTGGTTGTCAAGTCATGACAACCACTTTAAACTACAGGTAAGCCTGCAATAAGGCTTACCTGTAGGTCCAGGAAATATGTCCTAAACCTGTACGGTTTAGGAGATCTCCCCTGCACCTGCATGTGCCGACATCATCATCACATTCGTACTGAAGAATCGGCACCCGAGGCTACCCCGGGTGCAGTTTCTTCTGTATTCGTGCCGTAAATGACGGCTCCCGTGCACATGCGCGGGAGTGACGTCAGCGCGGCTCCGCGCTGGAGCCTGCACTGTGATTGGACGGAGCCACAGACCCGGAAGACTGATGTCGCTGGTCACATCGGTGTGCCGAGATCGCAACAGCTTCGTTCCGAGGTAAGCGTTTCATAATGAGCTAGTATGCGCTGCATACTAGCTCATTATGTTTTGCTTTGCAGGTTTTTTTTTTGGGGGGGGGGGGCTGCTTTACAACCACACTTTAAAGGTTTCCGGGAGCCCTGGGATCCTGAAGTTGTATCTCCAATTTCTATTTTTAAGGTCGTCTATTTTTGCCATGGCTGACTCAAGTTCGTTTTGTAAGTCTTGGATACGGTCTGTATTTTGGTTCGTTCTGGAGATTGTGGATCCAGCTTGTTTTCCAGGATTTCTATATGGGACCCCAAGGTCTGGAGGTCTGCTTTAATGTCACTGGTTATTTTGTTAGCAGTGTTATGGAAACCTCAATCAAGTAGGTCTGCAAATTTGGCAAATAACTCAGCTACAGTCTCCAGCTGAGCTAGGCCCAAACCCTTGGGTTGTAGTGGCTGCTGCGTCTGAGGAGGGCATGCCTCCATAGGAGAGAGTCCCAGCTCGCCCAAAGTGTCCATACCAGGTGATGCCGCGCATGTGCCTTGCTCACCCTATATTTCAAGCCGTGTTAGTGTCCAAGGTTCTCACACGTTTTAACCAGTGTAAATTCCATTTCCTGACATTCAGCAATATATGATCTTCAGCAGAAAAGGGTGTTTACTGTAACATTCACCCTATGCATGAAAGATTAAAGTCACCTTCCTTATACAATCACCTGACATTCCCTTGACGTTATTTTTACTAAAATTTACCTGGCTGAGCTGTTGAATTGTCTATTTTCTGAACCTGTGTTTTTAACATGTTTATTGTACTATTATATAATTTTTTTTAAATATATCATTTATTAAAGTTTCACCCCTTCCAGAACAAACGCAGGCATTCTGAGCTGATAAGTAGGATATTACCTATCCCTGGTGAACTAGTGTAGGTCAGCTCAACATGCATGCAGGTAAGAAAAGAAAAAAAAACATTTGCTCACTGTAAAATTATTTTCTTGGATGCCTGGAAGGCACAGGATTCAGGGACAACTGGGTTATACTGCTGCCTACAGAAGGATGTGGACACTGGCAAAAATGTTACCAGAAAAGACCAGCAACAGGGAGTGGGACCCGGGTCCCTTCATGTACTTCAAGGAAAAGGGTTTTATGGCAAATACAAAAATCAAATTTTCTCTTTTCCTGAGGGATAGTGGATTTAGAGAGAATTGGGACATTCAAAGTAGTAACTGAGGGGTGGGCAACATAGCCAACAAAATGCTAAAAGCCCAAATAAAATAACAGCAAAACAAACTGGGGACTGCTTGCTGCTCAAGAGCTGCCTGAAGGAAAATACACAAACGTCTAGCATTAAATGCGGCCTGAGCAATCATCTGTTAAAACTTGAAGTATATGAACAAAGTGTAACCAGGACTGCAAGTGGTTACAAATGTTTCTTTCCCTGTTCGGTAGCTTTACTCCTTGTAGGCAATATGAAGAGGGTTCAATGGAATACCTGGAGATGGAGAGGGTTGAAACCACTTTAAGAATGAAAAGAGGCTCTAGGCCATAATACCATCTTGCCCTTGTGCCTAGAAAAAGTTCTCTACAGGACAGTCATCAATTCATACATGCCCTGCGAAAGTGGTGAGGATAAGGAATGCAAACTTGTGAGAAAGAGGAAAGGGGAATTACCTAGGTGGTTGAACAGGGGGAGCTACATAATAGACATCCTGCACAAAGGTATTAAAAAATGGGAGACTAGCAGTCTTTGGAATAAGATCTCAAAACTGACACCAAATCTTTGATAGAAGCGTTTGGGGGGAGTTGTTAATTTAAGCCTAAATGTACAAATGTCAGGAATCATGTCACAATTTTTTGGGCATGAACATTTCTATCCTTACACCAAGCAAAGTATGACTTCCATGTGCGATGGTAAATCTTCTGGAAATTGGACTTCCTGGCTTTTAATATCACAGGGATCACCAAGTAGGATAGGATCCTGTCCCTCAAGACCAGCCATGCCATTAAAGCCAGAAACTATGAAACAGGATGGTAAAACTAGTCCTCAGGACAGAAGATGTGGTTGATCAGGAAAAGGCCACAGAGCGTGTGCCCTAGGAGTCTAATCAGGTCAAAATACCTAACAGCTCAGAGCTATTAGTACCACAGGAATGACCTCCAACTCGATCTTGTGGAGCAGGCCAGGAAAGGCATAGATCAGGCTGTACTAATCCCATTGAGCCACCAAGGCATGCATTGCTTTTGCAAAAAGTATCTCTGCATTTGAAGACAAACCTACATAGTTTGTTGATCCCTGAGGCAAGGTGGTCTACAACTGGTGACGCTAACCAGTGACACAGGGTTCTGGAATACTTTCAGGTGAAGTGACCATTCATCTGGGTCCAGGCGCTGCCAGCTGAGGAAGTCTGTCTGCTAATTGTCAAAACCTGGAATATGAACAATGTACAAATGACTTGATCTACCCACTTGTGCCTCATTTAAAGTCCCCAACCCCCTCCCATTTCATTGTCTAATAATTCAGGGATGGAGGATTGCGTTCCGTATATTTTGTTTATACTTGTTTTACTCCGTGTTCACCCATCTAGTTCAGTAAACATGTAACAAGTATAAGGTCCAAAACTGTTAATCGTCTGTCTGAAGGAGTCGACCGTCGCGGACCTGGGTCTACTTACCAGTGAAGTGGACTTTCATAAGGTCTTGGGACACAGTGACCAATCGCAGTGGTCAACATCTGGTGGAACGGAGTCCCTAGTTGTTTGATACATCCAAACAGAAGTTTACGTCTCTATGAAAAACGTTTTCGTTACGTACGGAACCACCGAGTTACCCTAATCATGTCGGACTAGATACGGAAAGGACCGGACGAGGTGTTCTAGCTCAACCTCCAGTAAGGACACCATGATTATCGAGACTCGACAATCCATAAAACTGGACTAATCTGAGGATCCCGTGTGCGAGA
>BLSH010128571.1:471547-484197 GCA_018402905.1 Glandirana rugosa | reverse complement strand
CCCCCCCCCCCCCCCCCCCCCACAGAATCAGGGAGAAGACGCCAAAAGAAATGTGTATGCAGAGGAGGAGTTAGAAGAGATACCAGTAATCATTGTCCCCAATGTCATTCCCAACCTGGCCTATGCATCAGAGAATGCTTCAGACGTCATCACCCATCCCCAAGATATTAGTTCCCCTTATTTTTAACAGACTGCAACTTTCCCGTTTCAAATACCTGTGCGGATCATTTGCCTGCTTCCACGTTTACTAACCCTAGCCTGTTTACTGATGATGCCTCTGCCTTTTTAAATGTTTCTAAACCACCTTTCTGCCTTCCATGTGCACCGACCTTGGCCATGTTTTTTGGCTGCCACTTGGACTGACCTTTTGGCTTGCTACTGTAGTACACAGGGGTCTCACATATGTGAGGGGCTTCAGAATAGTGTTCTGAGTAGAGAACCAGTTTTTGGTTTTCTCTGTGTTTTGTAATTCCCAGAACAGGGTTTGGAGACCGGAGGCGTCAAAGAGATTTGGGAGGGAGTAGCCTCTACCCCTGTCCCCATTCTTTCTTGATCGAGGCCCTAAGCTTTATGGTCCTTTCTGCAACCTGGACCAATACTTTGGCTGTGCTGACAAATATTGCTGCCTATAATGACCCATAACTTTATGAACCATGCTCCTTCCTGCTGCTTGGACCAATACTTTGGCTGTACTTACCATATCTCAGCCTGCTGCCTGTAATGACCATGGACAGTATTCCTGCCTGCTGCCTGGACGATACCTTTTGCGGTCGCTGGCCACATCCCTGCCTGCTGCCTGGACTGATGCTCTCCTCTGTGGACTACTGCACTACTAAAACCACAGGTAATCTTTTGTTTACCCTTTTAAACAGAAAAATGTGCGACATGGCAACCTCCAGTGGCAGGCCTCCACCCCTAATTACAGGAAAAAGCACAAAAGCAAAACATGGGGCTTTGAGTGAAGCATGTCACTGTAAAAAAATACTACATACCTTGTGTGCATGAAAACCATAAATTGATGTTTATTCATACCATGATGATTCAAAACCAATCATGGTCCATGTCAAATATCGCACAATCGTCAGATACACTATAATATTAATAATAATCTCGTCAAAGAATTCATGTGTATCAAAAGTACCCATACAAAAGTACCTATGCACATAGTAGTACATTAAATATCTTAACATGGAGACATGATAGGAAAAATGGAAATAATGTTATATAAAAAACCTATATACAACAATTAATCTAATGTTGGCAATGACCTATGCACACAGGTGAAGATAGGTCTGGTAAATAGAAGCTTCAAAAAGTCCATCTTGTCATACTATCTTCTAAAAATGAACCCTACGCGTTTTGTGGCGTGATAGCCACTCATCAGGGGTATAGCAAAATGGTACTGAAAAATATTAGATAGAAGGTGATTAGATGTGTGATCCCCAGACAGGGGAACTGACAACATCCACCATGAACATCTCTATCTTGTACATACCCACTTCCAGATGGTGCTCAGGTCAAAAAGTGGGAGAAACAGGGGCCGCAGGATAGATGCCAGGTCCGGGGTTGAGGAGGAAACATTCCCCCCCAAAGGTCCGAGAAAAGCAGCCACGGAGCGGGACACACCACTCCCAAAAACTCTGCAAGTAACATGATGTGCACATGTGGTTGCCTGGGTGGTGAGAGAGAAGGGAGAAAAAAAAATAAAAATAAAATGCAAAATAGTGTGTGTGTAATGCAAATAAAGTGGATAAATGTGAATGTTGTAGAAAAAAAAAAAAAAAACCATACATCCTGATGGATCAGTGCATGAATGTGTGAAAAAAGGGGAGAAGGGTAGGAATACCTGTGGTGGTGATGTGGTGTGGGCATTGGCTAAGAGGAAAGGCCTTCCAATAGATGAAAGCAATTGAGGTAGTGTGGCAATCGCTCCGCTACTCGCACCCCCCGTCCTGGGGCGGATATCCGCCAACGTCATACATCCACACCAATCGGGACTGGTGCGGTTCACCCGCGGCTTAAATCCGCAACGAAACCACGCTCAACCCCTCTGTGGCGCGGGATGGAAAGAACCGTTGCGGCGTTAATGACGCAATAGGCGGCATGTCCAAGCATGACGCCGATGCGTTAGGGGTCGACCCCCACCTGCCCCAAGCTTTTTGAAGCTTCTATTTACCAGACCTATCTTCACCTGTGTGCATAGGCCATTGCCAACACTATATTAAATGTTGTATATAGGTTTTTTTATATAACATTATTTCCATTTTTCCTATCATGTCTCCATGTTAAGATATTTAATGTACTACTATTATGTGCATAGGTACTTTTGTATTATGTATGGGTACTTATGATACACATATGAATTCTTTGACGAGATTATTATTAATATTATAGTGTATCTGACGATGATTGTGCGATATTTGACATGGACCATGATTGGTTTTGAATCATCATGGTATGAACAAACATCAATTTATGGTTTTCATGCACACAAGGTATGTAATATTTTTTACAGTGACATGCCTCACTCAAAGCCCCATGTTTTGCTTTTGTGCTTATTCCTGTTTTGTTTACCCTTTGCTCAGCAGAATGTATTTTGAGGTGTAATTCGTATGGACATGCTAGGTGTTAAATATGAAGTGACTTCAAAATGCGATAGCTTGTCAGGAAATTAGATGTGTAATTTATGCCCCTAAAACGCCTGAAGGTGCTACTTGGATGTTTGGCCTCTGTATGTGGCCAGGCTGTGTATGAGTCTCACACATGAGGTAATCGCCATACTCAGGAGTAGCAGAATAAATTGGGGTGTACTTTTTGCTATACACATGCTATGTGTTAGAAATAATGTAAAAATTTACTTTGTGTACTAAACAAAAAAAAAAAAAAGTGTTGTCATTTTCTTTCCGCATTTTCCAAAAACTTGTGTAAAAAAAATGAAATGTTCAAAAAACTCATAATGCTTCATAGAATATACGTTGGGGTGTTTGCTTACCAAAATGGGGCCACTGTCCTGGTGCTCCAGTGCCTTCAAAAATGTGATCGGTAGTCAGGAAATTAGATATGTAATTTATGCTTCTAGAACGCCTGAAGGTGCAACTAGGAGGCTAGGGGCCTCTGTATGTGTCCAAGCTGTGTAAAAGTCTCACACATGTGGTATGGCCATACCAAGAGTAGCAGAATGTATTTTGGGGTGTAATTTTTGCTATGTACTGCACATGCTAGGTGTTACAAATAGTGTATAAATTGACAACGTTGTGTAAAAAAATGAATATGCGTTTTCATTTTCTTTCCAAATCTTCCCAAAAATTTGTGGAAAAGAATGACATGTTAAAAAGACTTAATTTTTGCTATGTACATGCTAGGTGTTAGAAATATTGAGGCTAAGGGTAGGGAAAGACAGATTCTGGTGGTAGGGGACTCTATTAGGACAGAGAGAGCAATCTGTCACAAAGACCGTAAGCATCGAACTCTATGTTGTTTACCGCATGCTGTGGTTCGGCACATCACGGATCTGGTGGACAGATTGGGTGGGGATGGGGAGAACCCAGCTGTCATGGTACAGGTGGGTGCCAATGACAAAGTTAGAGGAAGATAGAGAGTCCTAAAAAACGATTTCAGGGACTCAGGAGTTAAATTGAGTAGGACCTCCAAAGTAGTATTCTCAGAAATACTACTGGTACCTCGAGCCACACCAGAGAGGCAGGGGGAGATTAGGAAAATTAGCAAGTGGCTGAGGAACTGGTGTGCAAAGGAGGGGTTTGGGTTCCTGGAGAACTGGGTTGACGTCTCAGTTACCGGCTCTTTAGCAGGAATGGACTGCACCTATATGAGGAAGGTGCAGCTCGGCTGGGAGAGAAGATGGCCAAAAAGTTTGGGGAGCTTTTAAACTATGTGATGGGGGGAGGGTCCAGATGTAGAGCTAGCCAGCGTGGAATAAGGTTCAGTGTGTAATATTGGGGGCATTGGCGGTAGGGTGACTAGAATACCAAATCCCAAGGTAAGAAAGTTGGCAAATCCAGATTGCAGCCTCATAAACAAGGAAATATGTGACCAGACAAAATTATGTGGCTTGTATACCACTGCTAGAAGTCTGGCCAACAAGATGGGAGAACTGGAGCTGCTAATGTATGAGGAGGATTTTGATTTTGCGGGGATTTCAGAGACTTGGTTTGACAGCTCTCATGATTGGCTGGCAACCAATTCAGAGGTATTCCCTATATCGCAGGGATTGAGAGGGTAAAAAAGGGGGAGGGGTATGCCTGTATATCAAGAATGATGTGCAAGTGAATGTGAGGGACGAAATCACTAATGGAGCTTGGGGGGAGGTGGAATCCTTGTGGGTGGAGCTCCTAAGGGAGTAAACTAAGGGGAAAGAAATAGTGGGTGGATGTAGAAATACAGGACAACTTAGAAAACAGTGACCATAGGTCAATTTGTTTCAGTTTAAATCACAGAAATAGGAAACACAAGGACACTGAATTTCAAAAGAACCAACTTCCCTAAGCTGCGCTCTTTGCTAGACATAATAAATGGGATAATATTCTAGGAACAAAGAACACGGAGGAAAACTAGGAGTGCTTTAAGAGCATACTAAAAAGGTATTGGCCAGTGCATTCCAATAGGAAATAAGTATAAAAGAGCTGAAAAACAACCACTACTCAAGGGAAAGCTCGATCATATAGGACCCCAAAAAAGATGAGGCTTTAATAGTGTAAAATCCTTAGCATTTAATGGTATAAAAACAATTGCAATTACAAAAAGTTATATAAACTGTGCACGAATAAGCAGGTCAGCTCATATAAAGCTGAGAGGCAACACTGAGGGTCCAAGGAGAGAACCTAGAACCCGCTGGGGCAGAATGTCGTGGGGCTAGCACCCCTCACGCCTCATTCTACACTGACATGAGCGGGCTAGATGACAGTTTAGTGAAGAATGGATCCGAACATGTAAACCAAGGCTATCGGAGATTCAGATTCTTCTCAGGGCAGCTACCACCCCCTATAGGAGAAGAGGAGTTTGAGACTTGGATGAGTCAGGCCATCCAGGCAATCGAGGAATGGAGTGTTCCAGAGGCTGTGAAACGACAGCAGCTTAGTGAGAGCCTTCGAGGCCCAGCTATGGACTACATAGACGCTTTGTATGCTGTATTCGGAAGAGTTGAGACAATAGCAGATCTGTTGTACAAGTTTAACCATACTCATCAAGAAAGGGGGAGGGGGGAGAGACTCTCTGAATACATATCTCAAGTAGACAGGATGCTACACCAGATTATCCTTAAGAAGGGTATTGACCCAAAGGACACGGATCAAGCTTGTCTGGATCGGGTCTTGCAAGGGTCCTGCCCCAATCATCCCGTAGTCTTAAAGCGGTTAATGAAGAGGACACAGATAGTCCCAACGTACCCTGAACTGATGAGAGAAGTGCGAGAAGAAGCAGCTCTATTGGAGGAGAAGAGCCAAGGAATGAGAGAATTGGGTGCAAGTGGGGTAAGGAGAGAGAAAGTGGCTGCTCGGGCTGCCGATGCCGAAACCGGATTCTCAGATGACAGTGAAATAAAAGCAGAACAAGAGGGGCTCGCTAGCCCTGACAGCAAAATGCCAATCAAGGAATCAAGTCCAGTCAAACTAATGACCCTTGGGTCAGGCCCGAACCCAGATGTACCATGCACTGATGAGGATAATGGAAACTCAAGCAAAGGTACAAGATCAGAAGCCTCATCTGAGTAAGGCCAAGAGATGTTTTCAATGCGGAGAGGATGGGCACTTTCAGGCTAAGTGCCCCAAAGCTGGAATCAGCCCACAGTAGCTCACGGAAGTTTTAAGAGGCTTACAGAAGGTGCTTTTCCAGAAGCCGGTGGGAAACTTCAGGGGACCTCAGTGAAGGAGCCAATTGAGCATCCCGGAGGAAAACTAAGAGTCAAAGAAAAAAGCAAAATCCTCCTGCTAACCCCTCCCCTCCATTGTCTGCTAAAAATGGAAAGATGTGCCCTCGGGGAGGAAAAACAGACATGGGGAGGGAAAACAGACATGGGTAATCAATGCACACCCTTCTGATCGAGTTGTTACTAGGACTCCCCAGCCACCAAAGAAGCTGATTAAGGCTCAGACTATAGATTCACCAGCTAGAAATCTGCCAAGAAACTTGGTAGGGCTTTCCCCAATAGTTTCATTACAAGTGTAAAGAATATACACTCAAGCGCTGTTCGATACTAGAGCTCAGGTGACATTGCTGTATCAAGACTTTTATAACAAGCACTTAAAGTATATCCCTTTGTGTAAGCTTGAGGAGTTGGAGATTTGGGGTTTAGGTACCCAGAAGTGCCCTTACAATGGATATATCCCCATCAAGATAACTTTCGATCCTTTTTTGGCCGGGAAACCAGAAACTTTCGACACCTTGGCTGTTGACTGTCCCCGACCCCTGGGGCAGGTCCCAAATCCTTGCTGATTGGACCCAACACCAACCTTGTGAGGAGGTTACTCACCCTATTGGCTGTGGAAAGTGCTTCCGTGAGGAAGATCCATCCTCACTTGAGGCAGGCTTTCCAGTGTGTACTGCAAGAGAAGGCACCCGTTGAGGGGACCGTGGCGATTGGATATGCAAGAAAGAGGGCTACAGCCTGGAGAAAGGGACCTGCATGAAAGCCACTGTTAAACCATCTTGGGAACAACTGAGTCCCTATGTGGTGGTAGAAGCTGATCCGTTGGAGGAAGATAGCAGAATAGAACTGGTTCCTGAATTTGTGCCTACTAGGGCATTATTGAGGAGTGGAGGAAGAATTCCTATCAGTGTGAGAAATGTCACCAGTTAGCCAATCAGCCTGAAACCTTGTATGGTGATTGGGAAAGTAAGTGCAGCTAACCTAGTAACCGGGATGACTTGATCCAGAGGGAGGATGGGATGGTCCAGAGGGAGGGTGGTTGATGATTGGAATAAACTACCAACAGAGGTTGTGAGACAGTCAACAGTAAATGGCTTCAAACATGCTTGGGATAAACATAAATCCATAGTCAGACAACAAGATTAATGTAAAAAAAAAATATATAAAAAAAATAAATAAATAAAAAGGGGCAGACTCGATGGACTACGCAGTCTTTTTCTGCCGTCACTTTTCTAGGTTTCTATGTTTCTATGAGTACCCACTGTCCAGAGTCCCATTTTGTCTCCCAGGTTGGAAAGAGGATCAAAGCTCAGCTAGCCCGATGGGAGAAGATGGTCTCCAAGAATGACTTCGATGTGGGTTGTGCCCAGAGTGCTCAACACCGAAATTGGCTTAGTGAAGACAAGCCTTTCTGAGAGAGAGCTAGATGGATCCCCTTGTGTGACTTGGAAGATCTTCGGGAACAGTTGGCCGAATTGAAGAAGTTGGGAGTTATTAGGGAGTCCAGGAGCACTTACAAATCTCGTATTGTGGTAGTGCGCAAGAAAAATGGATTGCGTCAGATGTACATTGACTACAGAATGCTGAATTAGATAACTACCCCTGATCAATACACCACACCTCGTATAGAAGATGCCCTGTAGTGCTTATCAGGAGCTAAGCGGTTCAGTGTCCTAGATGTGAAGAGTGGATACTATCAATACCTATGCATCCAGATGACCGAGAGAAGACAGCCTTTATCTGCCCACTCAGATTCTTTGAATTCAACCGCATGCCACAGGAGTTAACAGGGGCCCCAGCTACCTTTCAGAGACTGATGGAGAACACAGTGGGCGAATTTGATAAGAGGTGCTTATGTACTTGGATGACATCATTGTTTTTGGCAAGACATTGGAGGAGCATGAAGCTCGACTTGAGAAAGTCTTCAAGAGATTACACGCTGAAGCTGTCAATTCTACCAGACTTTAGTCACTTACCTTTGACACATGGTCTCAGCCGAGGAAGTAGCCACGAATCCACAAAAGTTGAAAGCGGTCACCTACTGGCCTTGACCAAGCACGGTGACTGAACTAAGGTAATTTCTGGGATTCTGCTTCTGCTATAGATTTGTGAAGAACTTTGCACAAATTGCAAAACCTCTAAATAAACCATTACAAAGGCAGATGAAGGCTCGCAGAAGACCCATGCCAGGGGTGCAAGAAAGCCCCATGAGTCTATTTGAGAGCAATTGAGAATGAAGTGTGAGAAGGCTTTTGAATGCTTGAAGGAGAGCCTCAAAGAACCAGTGTTGGCCTATGCTAATCCCTCAAAACCTTACGAATTGCACGTGGATGCTAGCCAAGATGGGCTAGGGAGAGTGTTGCAACAGGAATCGGAAGGAAAGCTTTGTCCTGTGGCCTACGTGAGTCACAGCCTCACTCCACCAGTAGAATGATCCTGTGCATAAGTTAGAATTCCTGGCTCTCAAGTGGGCCATGGTAGACAAGCTGTGAGATTACCTATATGAGGCCACATTTGTGGTGAAAACAGACAACAATCCGTTGACTTACTTGCGGTCTACCACCAAACTGGATGCCACTGGACATCGGCGGTTGGCCACATTGTCTGAGTTTAGGTTCAGTTTGAAGTACTAACCAGGAGTAGGAAACAGAGATGCAGATGCCCTTTCCAGAAGACCTTATGCCACAGATGCTGGCCAAAAGAGCTGGATCCATTTGCCTATTGAGGGAGTACTCGCTGTATGCCAAGGAGTACAGCATAGTCATAAGGGTGCTACAGGGGCCAAAGCTGTCTGGGTCACCCCTGCTGGAGTGCCAAGATAATATTGTGATTTGACACAAGTGAGCATTCAAGAACTGCCCCAACTGTCTAGAGAGGATGTGAGAAGAGATCAACGTGAAGATCCACTGGGTAACCTGATAAAGAAGTCTGTCAGCTAGGGATCCACAGATGCTGCTGAAAAGTTCCATAGAGGGTGCTAAGGTAGTACATAAAGAATGGGAACGAGTGCGTCTGGAAGACAGCCATATACCGGAAAGGCCCATCTGAGGAACCAGAGGGTGTTCGCCAACTATTCCTTCCTGAGAAACACCGACTGATAGTGTTAGCTGGTCTTCATGATGACCATGGCCATTTAAGGCCAGGTAGAACTCTCAAGCTGGTTAGAGATCGATTTTACTGGCCGTCCATGAGGGCTGAAGTAGAAAGTTACTGTTGTTTTTGCATTCAGTGCATCCAAAGAAAGACCTTGATTGGTAGGGCAGCCCCAATGGGCCATCTGCAGAGTCAGGGACCAATGGAATTGGTGTGCATTGACTTCTTTTGTTTGGAACCCAACCTGAATGGGCGGAGTAATGTCCTGGTTGTGACAGATCATTTCACTCGTTATGCTCAGGCCTTTCCAACTAGGGACCAGCAAACCAGTACCATAGCAAAGACCGTAGTGGAGAAGTTCTTCATCCATTACGGACTGCCTCAGCACCTACACTCAGATAAAGGTCGGGATTTTGAGAGCAAGCTGATCAAAAGATTGTGCGAACGCTTGAATATTCAAAAATCCAGAACCACCCCTTACCATTCACAAGGAGGCCCACAGCCTGAGCTTTTCAACCGTATCCTGCTGAACATGCTAGGAACCCTTCTTTTGGAAAAGAAGCAACATTGGGGAGATTACATTGTTGCAGTAGTTCATGCTTACAATAGCACAGTGAATGACTAATGGATACTCTCCTTATTGGTTGCTGTTTGGAAAGGAATCCCGCCTTGCCTGTGGATCCAGCTTTTGGGGCGTCTTTAGATCACACATCTCAGGCCTCTTACTAAGGATATGTTAACAGTCTTCGAAAAAATTTGAAGACCTCCTATGAGAAAGCTAAAGGGATTTTATTAAAACTTACCGTAAAATCCTTTTCTCCGAGTTCACTGACAGACGCAGCTCTTCATTACGTGTGGGGTTTATGCTGGTCCAACTAGGAGTTAACTAGGCAGGGAAAAGAAACAGCTGGCCCCTCCCATGGGGCCGTCCTCTCTTCCCACATAAACCCTCTCCATAGCCTAGCTCAGCAGTTCGTACACAAGCCGTACAGAAAACAGAGCACAGAGGGGTGGGTGCTGCGTCTGTCAGTGAACTCGGAGAAAAGGATTTTACGGTAAGTTTTAATAAATTCCCTTTTTCTCCTACATTCACTGACAGACGCAGCTCTTCATTACGTGTGGGGATTTCCCCAAGCTGTATCAAAAAGAGGGGTGGGTAAACAATAACAACTGTACCCAACAGAACCTCTAAGGAGGTGCCAGACGCGCCTACACTGCCGCCCGAAAAACGTTGCGGCCAGAGGCAGCATCCGAAGATGCTAGCACATAAACCTATAAAACTTAGAGAAAGTGTGTGCCGAGGCCCAAGAGGCCGCCTTGCACACCTGTGACGCCGAGGCCTGGTGCCTAAAAGCCCAGGAAGTACCAACAGCCCAGGTATAATGAGCCGTGACAGGAAAGGGGGACCTTGCCCCGAACAGAATATGCGTGGTTCACGGTTTGTCTAATCCAACGAAAGTAGTAGCAGACGAGGCCGCCAAACCTTTGCGCGGACCCCCTGTCAGCACAAATAAGGCATCAGCCATCCGGAAAAAAAAAGGCTGTAGCAGCTAAATACATTCGTAAAGCCCTCACTACGTCCAAGGCATGCAACTCAATTTCATGTGGGTGTGATGGACGAGGGCACAATGAATGAAGAACAATATCTTCATTAATGTGAAAAGAAGAAACCACCTTCAGAAGGAAGGAAGGAAGGAAGGAAGGAAGGAAGGAAAGGGTCACAAGACCGCCTTGTCCTTATGCAGGACCAGGCAGGAAGACTTGCACGATAGACGTCTGACGGAAGTGATGGCAGCCAAAAAGCCACCTTTGCGACCGCAGTTGTGAGGGAATCACCCTGATATTTACGTAGGGTGGTTCCTGAGGTACAGAAAGTACCAAAATCAGATCCCCCTGGGCCATCGGGTCTTCACCCGGAGCGCCACGTCGCACACCTTGTACAAAAGGTACGAATCAACGAGTGCAAAGCCAAAGGTCTTTGGAAAGGAATCGCCAGAGCCAATCTCCGGCCCTGGAGAGTACTCAAGCCAGTTTTTTTTTTTTTTTTGTTCAGGTCCTGCTGCAAAAAAAATCAGGACCCTGGACACTACGCAAGAGCGAGGGTTATGACCCTCTGCCTCGCACCAAGCTATAAAAGCCTCTCAGGTGCGGCGGTAAATCTTGCGAGTCTTCAACAAGGTAGGGAACACTGAGTCAGCGACTCCCGTGTCTCTTAGCACCTGGGACTCAATAGCCAGACCGTCGAAGCCAGCGAGGGCAAGGCAGGGTGCAAGATGGGTCCCTGAGACAATAAATCGTCTTGCAGCGGGAGCCGCCAGAGGGCGTTTGCCACCATTTGCACCACGTCGACGTACCAAGTGCGCTGAGGCCAATCTGGAGCCACCAGGAATACTGGTATTCCCTCCGCCACTATCCTGCGTATCCAACGTGATAGAAGCTTTATCAGAGGGAAGGCGAACAGAAGACAATAACGGCCCCAGGGGGCCACCAGTGCGTCCATGGCCACTGCCAACGGGTCCTTCAATCTGGACACAAGGTCTTCACCTTGCGATTGAACCGAGACGCCAAGAGATCCACGTCCGGCATCCCCCATCTGGTTGAACACCTCCGGGTGGGGAGACCACTCTCCCTGGTCCAGCGTCTGGCGACTGAAAAAGACCACCTGCCAGTTTTCCACACCTGGAATGTAAGTGGCGGAGAGTGCCGGAATGTGACGTTCCGCCCAACGCAGTATCAGAGCTGCCTCCGCCGCAGCTGCAGGACTCCTCGTGCCGCCCTGATGGTTCACATAGGCCACTGCCGTGGCATAGTTCGACTGAATCTGAATCGGACGACCCTTCAACCTCACTGTCCAGTGAGACAGGCACAATCTGATTACTCTCAGTTCCAGCCATTGATGGGGAGGCGAGCCTCCTGTGTCGACCAACGGCCCTGGGCAGTGATGATCACCCACCGAAGGGGCAGGAACGACTTCCCCTGAACTAACGCCGCGTCCCGAATCCACCAGGTCAGAGACGCCCTGGTTTGTCAGCTCAGGCGAATCAGAAGGTCCAAGGACCGAGGGAACCTGTCCCACCGAGCCAGGATTGCTCGCTGAAGGCGACGAGTGTGACTCTGGGCGTAAGGTATTGCCTCGAAAGTCGAGACCATGAGCCCCAGCACACAGAATCGTAATGAAGACCGACTGTGCGACAGGAGGGTTCACACTGCCGACTGCAGTGACAGCAACTTGGCTGGAGGAAAGAAAAAACCTTAAAATATAGTGGTGTATCCTCGCGCTACTATGAGACTACTATAGTGTTTAGAGAGGTTGCTGCTGTACCTACTATGTGACAATAGAAGAATAGTGTTTGAAAGGAAATCAACGACAGTGACGTCAGCCGTCACACTTGGGAGGACAGCGTGTCAGCCAGAAGTAATGCTAAGACACACGACCCCGAGTACCAGAGCTGAAAGCTCCGTTATGGAATGCGGGTCTCAGTGTGAGCAGCGGAAGTCGCTCGTTAGGACCGAGCCACCCTGTCCAAGGGAGCCAGGAACCTGGAAGACTAAGCGGACTCGACTGTTTGGTCCCGCAGAGACTGGACCACCTAAGCCCTGCGCCGCAATCAAGTCCCCTTCAGCAAGGACGGGGAAGCCACCCACTAGTAGTGACGGGTCCCGGCAACCAGCTGTG
>BLSH010128571.1:399031-431463 GCA_018402905.1 Glandirana rugosa | reverse complement strand
CAAGTTATTGCCAGACCCTTGTACCTAATCTTTAAGAGCAGTTTTCTGACTGGTATGATACCAGCTGACTGGAGGAAAGCCAATGTGGTACCAATATATAAAAAAGGACCAAGCTATATCCCTGGGAACTACAGACCAGTTAGCTTAACATCAATAATTTGCAAGCTCTTGGAGGGAATAATAAGGGATTATATACATGATTATTGTAACGAGAACGGTATCATTAGTGGTAATCAACATGGTTTCATGAAGAATCGTTCTTGCCAAACCAATCTATTAACCTTCTATGAGGAGGTGAGCTGCCACCTAGATAAAGGAAGGCCTGTAGACGTGGTGTATCTGGACTTTGCAAAAGCATTTGATACAGTTCCCCATAAACGTTTACTGTACAAACTAAGATCCCTCAACATGGATCAAAGGGTGAGCACCTGGATTGAAAACTGGCTGCAGGGGAGAGTCCAGAGGGTGGTGATAAATGGGGAATACTCAGAATGGTCTGGTGTAGAAAGTGGGGTTCCCCAAGGTTCTGTCCTGGGACCAATCCTATTAAATTTATTTATAAATGATTTGGAGGATGAGGTGAAGAGCTCAATCTCAATATTTGCAGATGATACCAAGATAAGCAGGGCAATAAATTCTCCAAAGGATGTGGAAACCTTGCAAGAAGATCTGAATAAATTAATGGGGTGGGCAGACAAATGGCAAATGAGATTTAACTTAGAAAAATGTAAGATAATGCATTTGGGTACCAAGAACATGAACGCAAACTACTCACTGGGGGAAACTAGGATGGAAAAAGACCTAGGGGTCCTAGTAGAGAACAGTCTCAGCAGTGGCATGCAATGCCAGGCTGCTGCAAGCAAAGCCAACAAAGTGTTGGCATGCATCAAGAAAGGGATAAACTTCAGGGATAAATCAATAATTCTCCCACTATACAAGTCTCTGGTAAGGCCGCACCTGGAGTATGCCGTCCAGTTCTGGGCACCAGTCCTCAGGAAGGATGCCCAGGTATTGGAAAGGGTTCAGAGAAGGGCCACAAAGCTAATTAAGGGATTGGAAGACCTTAGTTATGGGGAAAGATTACAAGCACTGAACTGAGACGCTTGAGAGGGGATATGATTTTAATGTACAAATACTGTACTGGTGACCCCACTATAGGGACAAAACTATTCAGCGCAAGGGAGTACACAAAGACACGCGGCCATTCACTAATAGAGGAAAGGCGGTTTAACCTTAAAATGCGTAGAGGTTTCTTTACGGTTAGAGCAGTAAGAATGTGGAATTCTCTTCCACAAGCAGTGGTTTCTGCTGGGAGTATGGATAAATTCAAAAAACTACTAGATGCACACCTAAGGGACCACAGCATTGAGGGATATACAATGTAATACTGACATAAAAGCACACATATAGGTTGGACTTGATGGACTTGTGTCTTTTTTCAACCTCACTATGAAACTATGTAACTATGCTGTGGGGGTGTTTTTCAGCTGCAGGGACAGGACGACTGGTTGCAATCGAGGGAAAGATGAATGCGTCCAAGTACAGGGATATCCTGGGCGAAAACCTTCTCCAGAGTGCTCAGGACCTCAGACTGGGCCGAAGGTTTACCTTCCAACAAGACAATGACCCTAAGCACACAGCTAAAATAACGAAGGAGTGCCTTCACAACAACTCCGTGACTGTTCTTGAATGGCCCAGCCAGAGCCCTGACCCAACTGAGCATCTCCGGAGAGACCTAAAACTGGCTGTCCGCCAACGTTTACCATCCAACCTGACAGGACTGGAGAGGATCTGCAATGAGGAATGGCAGATGATCCCCAAATCCAGGTGTGAAAAACTTGTTGCATCTTTCCCAAAAAAACTCATGGCTGAATTAGATCAAAAGGGTGCTTCTACTAAATACTGAGCAAAGGGTCTGAATACTTAGGACTATGATATTTCAGTTTTTCTTTTTTAATAAATCTGCAAAAGTGTCAACAATTCTGTGTTTTTCTGTCAATACGGGGTGCTGTGTGTACATTGAGGGGAAAAAAAATTGAACTTATATTATTTTAGCAAATGGCTGCAATAAAACAGAGTGAAAAATTTAAGGGGGTCTGAATACTTTCCGTACCCACTGTATATACAGTATATATATGCCAGAAACTAATGTCAATGAATACAATTTACAGTGCAGAAATACTAAACGACCCAGAGGGTCCAACAGTGAGTCCAGTTCTTGATACATCAGGGATTTATGCACCAGGATGCTCACCCCTCGCGAGTAAGCAGAGTACACAGAGTGATAGGCCTTTGCAACCCAGGAGTATTTCAGACAATCAACCATATCACTGATCAGGCAAGTCTCCTGAAGGTCTATAATGGCCGGGTGAAATTTATGGGTACGGGAGGTAATCAGTGCGCTTCAGGGGATCTTTTACACCACGGACATTCCAGGAGACCAGAGGAGTGGAAGTCATATTGGCCGTGCGGAGAGATCAAAGACTATTGTGCTCAGGTCAAACCCTGGGTGAGTGTGGTATGGTTCCAATGTGAGTGGGTCAGTACGTAAATTCAGTGAGGAGCAGGTCAGCGACAACATGTGAGGCAAGAGGCGAATAGTAATGGAGCAGTGTACTTGGTAGGATTTAAAGTATAAGCTGGTAGCGTAATTGCTCAATGAACAAAACCGGTAAAGCAGGCACAGAAGGGAAAGCGGATCAACTCGGATAGTGTTGGTACTTAGGAGGAATGGATTCTTTCTTGCATGCTTAGGCCAAAAACTGTGCATGCCAACAGGGCACTTAACCATCAACCCCCCCAAACAGAGGGCTAAAACAGGTGACAAAACGTGTATCAAGAGAGCAGACACACATCTATCTGATTTAGTTCAGTGATAAAATAGAGCTAGTCAGTAGCTTTCGCTTCGCGGAGTGTGAATAAGGATTACGGTCCCTCTGCCAGGAACCTAGTGGCAGAAGGCTAACACACATTTGTCATACCAGTTCCCAGGAGATCAGTCTCTCTCAGTCAGGTCGTCGGTGACGAAGGTCTTGCTCGTGCTGGTCCAGCCACGCTGCAGCATCTGGAGCAGTCTCAAAGAAGTGTGCTTGACCTCTCACTGTGATCAGCAACTTAGTTTAGGTAAAGCATGGTGTATTTCAGTTGGAGAAGTTGTAACCTCTTTTTCCCATCTAAGTATTTGGTTCGTCGACGTTGAATGTCAGCGGAGGAAAAAAAAATAAAATTGAGGAAATAGGAGATCCTAGATCGGTTGTATTGGACCGATCCCCCTTTCCCGGGCAAGAGGTAGGAGGATTTCTCGGTCTTTATATAGTTACATAGTTAGTCAGGTTGAAAAAAGACACAAGTCCATCCAGTTCAACCAAAAAAAAAAAAAAAAAAAAAAAAAAAAAAAAAAATTTACATACATACATATACATACATATATACATATATATATATATACACAAATATACACACACACACACATACATACACACGTACACACATACAACCAAATAATCCCATATACAATCCTTCACCCACAGTTGATCCAGAGGAAGGCAAAAAACCCCAGCAAAGCATGGATCCAATTTGCTATAACGGGGGAAAAAAATCCTTCCTGATTCCCCGAGAGGCAATCGGATTCACCCTGGATCAACTTTACCTAAAGATGTTAGTACCCAGTTATATTATTTACATTAAGGAAAGAATCCAGGCCTTTTTAAAGCAATCAACCGTGCTGGCCAAAACCACCTCTGGGGGGAGTCTATTCCACATTTTCACAGCTCTTACTGTGAAGAAACCTTTCCGTATTTGTAGATGAAATCTTTTTTCCTCTAGACGTAAAGAGTGCCCCCTTGTCCTTTGTGATGACCTTAATAGTTCAGTAGACGTGCCAGCATGGAACGCGGGGGGTTTCCTGGAGGATGCGGTCAAGGGGGTGTGCCCTTTCCACAGCAAATAGAGTGAAAGCCTCTTTGCCGAATATGTCCTGTAACCAGCGTTCCACAAACTCAGTGGGGTCATGACCTCCCACCGACAATCCTGACATTATTCCGCCAAAGGCGATTTTCAAGGACATCAGTTTTGTTATGTGCCACAATAACTTGCTGCGCAGCCTGCCTTGCGTCTCTGGCTAGAGGGGGTAGTTTGTCTTCTAGATCACGGACCCGTCCCTCCACGGTCATGGTTCTCTCTCGGATCTTTTGAAGAACATGGCGGAGCAATGACACCGTCCCTTTAAGATCCCCAAACTGTTCCTTAAGATCTACCACAGAAGCCGTGCACTTATGTACAGCATGCAAAAGGTCATTCAGAGTGGGTTGTGCAGGCTCATCTGTGAGCACATCAAAGATGTCCAGGGTAGGGATAGGAGAAGTCTCTATGGGGACAGAGCTCCATGTCCCTCTTGATGAGCTAGATCGGGGTCAGATAGGGAAAGCATGAAGTCAGAGGAACAGCCGACCCCAGTCAGTTTCTGAGTATAGCATGTCATGTCTCTGGGTTGTTCCTTCCCAGGAGCTTTGGAGGATTTGTTAGGCTACCTCCAGACTCCTCCTGCTTGTCAGCATTCCGTGGTGCACGCTGTGGCTGCGAGCTGTCGGCGCCATCTTGTGCCTCCATTGCGGCCATTATCGCAGCTTCTTTCTCCCCTTTGCGGGTCATCTTGTCGGCTAGGTGAGAGATGATTAGTTCCCAGAGGTGCCTGGAGCAGGTGGACAGCTATGGAGGTCGGTTTGGAGCTGAGAATGTGCCGAGGGAAGGATCGGCGATGGAGATACAGTGGGAGCTCTGATGAGCTTCATCTCACATGCCAGTGCAGGCCACGCCCTTCTAAAAGCATTCTTAATTTACAGCATTTTTTCACACCTGCCTAAAACTTTTGCACAGTAGTGTAAGCTCTAACCTCATAAATCAGTAACCAAAAGTCCTTTCTGATTCAGATACATTTTATGTAGTCTCTCAAAGAAGCATAGTCCTCATCTGACATGATTGCTCTCCAAGAGTTAGTGGGGGTGAGATTACAATGGTCCATGGCTACAAGCACGTTTGCAATGAGGAGCATGAGAATTTAGGTGGCATAGATGATCCCTGTAATCTGCATGGAAACTTGATGAGGCCATGGACAGTGTAGGCAAATAGGGATGTTTCAGGTGACTGTATGGGGGGTCTCCAGGTTTTATCAACTTTCTGTTGGGGTTGACGGTCACTTTTCAGGAACTAGGTGCCCTCCTGATGTGGAGGCAGATCCTGGAGCACCATATAGGGAGTTAGAATGGCAACTGTGAGAGTGAACAGGAGCTCCTTCAATGGCACTATCCTGGAGCCTTTTTGGGTTGTCTCCAGTACAATCAAGCAAGGAGTTGATTGATTTCAGAGTTGGCCGAGTTACTCAGCCGAGTCACTTTCATTAGGACGTCCCATCATGCCTCGGGATGTGATGTCATAAGGGGGCGGGGCATCCGGATGAAACTCCTGAGAGGGGTGGGTGCTGCGTCTGTCAGTGAACTCAGGGAAAAGGATTTTACGGTAAGTTATAATAAAATCCCTTTTACTCTTCCGTTCACTGACAGACGCAGCCTTCTTACGACATGTGGGGACGTCCCAAAGCTGTGCCAATCAAGAGGGGTGGCAAACTATAACAACTGTACCCAACAGAAAAAGCCCTCTCAGGCAGCGCTAATCGCGCCTACACTGCCGCTTGTAATACTTAGCGGCTAAAGGCAGCATCCGAAGATGCTGAAACATCAATTTTGTAAAACTTAGTAAACATGTACACTGAGGCCCAAGTAGCTGCTTTGCACACTGCTTTGCACACCTGAGACACAGAGGCCTGGTGTCTAAACGCCCGGGAAGTACCAACTGCCCTGGTGGAATGAGCCGTGACTGGAAACGTTGGAACCTTGCCCCGAATCTCATATGCATGAGTCACGGTCTTCCTTATCCAACGAGAAATGGTAGCTGACGAGGCCATCATATGCCTTTGCGCGACCCTTCCATCAGCACAAACAAAGAATCAGACTTCCAAAAATAAGCTGTAAAAAACAAATACACCCGCAAAGCCATCGCCACATCCAAAGAATGCAGTTCTGCAGGATGCCACGGGTGCGGGCACAATGAGGGAAGAACAATATCCTCATTTAAAAGAAAAGAAGAAACCACCTTCGGAAGAAACGAAGGGGAAGGTCGCAAAACCGCCTTGTCCTTATGAAGGACCAAGTAAGGTGACTTGCAGGATAATGCTGCCAACTCGGACACCCGCCTAGCGGATGTGACAGCCACCAGAGAAGCCACTTTCTGTGACAACAGTCGCAAGGAAATGTCCCCAATCTTTTCATATGGTGGTTTCTGCAGCACAGAAAGCACCAGATTCAAACCCCACGGTGCCAGAGCCGACCGTATCCGAGGAGCCACAGGATGTACCCCCTGTACAAATGTACGGATCAATGAATGAGACACCAAGGGCCATTGAAAAAACTGCCAGGGCCGAAATTTGACCCTTAAGCATACTTAACGCCAGGTTCTTGTCCAGTCCTTGCTGCAAAAAAGTCAGTACTCTGGACACTATATAAGAGCGGGGGTTCCAACCCCCTGCCTCGCACCAGGTAATATAGGCCTTCCAGGTCCTACGATAAATCTTACGTGAGGTACCTTTACGTGCCTCAATCATAGTAGGGATCACGGAGTCCGAGACACCCCTATCCCTCAACACCTGGGACTCAATAGCCAAGCCGTCAAAGCCAGCGAGGGTAAAGCAGGGTGCAAGATGGGCCCCTGAGACAGTAGGTCTTCGTGAAGTGGAAGACGCCACGGAACATCTGTCACCATCCGTACTACGTCGTCGTACCAAGGACGCCGAGGCCAATCCGGAGCTACCAGGATTGTCGGGATTCCCTCTGCTTCTATCCTGCGCAGAACCCGCGGTAGAAGCTTTAGAGGAGGAAAGTAGCCGATACCGACCCCAGGGCGCTACCAGTGTGTCAGAGGCGACCGCCAACGGATCTTTTGTTCTGCTCACAAAGGTCTGTACCTTGTGATTGAACCTGGAGGCCATGAGGTCCAACCTCTGTCGTGCCCCACTTGAGGCAAATCTGGCGGAACACTTATGGATGTAGGGACCATTGCCCCTGATCCAGAGTCAGGCGGCTGAGGAAGTCCGCCTGCCAGTTTTCCACGCCTGGGATGTAGATTGCAGAGAGAGCTGGCACATGAAGTTCTGCCCACCGAAGGGTCAGAGCCGCCTCCGCGGCTGCTGCCAAGCTTCTTGTTCTGCCCTGATGGTTCACATATGCCACAGCCGTGGCATTGTCCGACTGAACACGGACAGGGAGGCCTCGCAGCCTTTCTGACCAACGGGACAGACAAAGTCTGATCGCTCTCAGTTCCAGTACATTTATTGGAAGACAAGCTTTCTGCACTGACCAACGACCCTGGGCAGAGAACTGACCCAGGACCCCTCCCCAGCCCGATAGGCTGGCATCCGTTGTTACTATCGACCAATTGAGGGGGAGAAAACATTTTCCCAACTTTAGGGCCGGAGCCCAAATCCACCAAATC
This sequence comes from Glandirana rugosa, assembly GCA_018402905.1. Classification (NCBI taxonomy): domain Eukaryota; kingdom Metazoa; phylum Chordata; class Amphibia; order Anura; family Ranidae; genus Glandirana; species Glandirana rugosa. The sequence goes on along the minus strand of BLSH010128571.1, from coordinate 423,921 downwards.
AAGGATCCTCGGGACTGATGATCCAACCTGATCAGTCTGTCTAGGGATAAGGGGGGATTTGTCCTATTGCGACAAAATCGCCTTCTGCAAGAGCCGATTGTGACTCTGGGCGTAAGGTATCGCTTCGAAAGTCGACACCATGAGCCCAAACACTCGCATACAGAACCGTAAGGAGGACCACTGGCGTGATAACAGGGTTTGCACTGCTGCCTGAAGTATCAGGAGCTTGTTTGGTGGTAAAAACACCCTTGCCTGTACCGTGTCCAGAATCAGACCCAGGTATTCCAGCCGGCAGGATGGAGTCAATGATGATTTCTGCAGGTTGATCAGCCAACCAAACTCTTTACGTGGACACCGTGACTGTCATGTTCTCCTCCAGAGCCGCAGGAGACTCTGCTCTCAGGAGTAAATCATGGAGATGTGCTACTACCGCAATACCTCTCTGTCTCAGCAGCGCCAGCATCGGGGCCACCACTTTCGTGAACACTCGGAGAGATGAAGCCAGCCTGAAGGGAAGTGCCACAAACTGGTAATGCAGGTCCCCCACTGCGAAGCGTGGAAAACGCTGGTGACTGTGACAAACTAGAACATGGAGATACGCGTCCCTGATAACCAGGGACGCCATGAATTCCCCTTGGTGCAGGGCGGCCACGACCGAGCGGATGGACTCCATCCTGAATCTCTTCATCTTTACGCAGCGGTTTAATGCCTTCAGGTCCAGAACTGGCCTGACACCGCCCTTTTTGGGCACCACAAAAAGAGGTTTGAGTAAAACCCGTGAAATCTTTCCACCATGGGTACCGGTACAATCACCCCCTGTTCGGCAAGCGCCCGAACGGCGCCTAGAAGTGCCTCCCGACGCCCCTGAGGGAGTCTAAAGTTTAAAGGGAAGAACCTTTCTGGGGGCAGAGAGATGAATTCCAAACTGTACCCGGAGGACACCACCTCCAGTACCCACCGATCGGTGATGCGGGCAGTCCATCTGTCTGCGAACCCCAGCATCCGGCCCCCCACCCGTGAGTTGGGCGGGGGCAATCCATCATGCGGAGGTTGATTTATCCTTCGCTTTTTCTGACTTATGCTGCCAGGGCCTTTTACTGGGCCCAGTGGAAGCCTTACTGGACTTGAAGCCCTTACCCGCTGAGCCAAGGTGCCCGAAAAAACTTCTTCTGACCTGAAGAAACAGGGCCCTGCCTACGGCGAAAATCCCGCCGCTTTGGCTCTGGAAGGAAAGTACTCTTCCCTCCCGTGAAATCCTTAATGATTTCATCCAACTGTGGGCCAAACAGACGCCCTCCCTGAAAGGGAAGATCTGCAAGAGCTTTCTTTGAAGCCTGGTCGCCCGACCAAGAGCGGAGCCACAGCACCCGCCTGATAACAATTGCAAAAACAGACATTTTTGACAATATGGGAAGAAGGTCCAAAGCAGCATGGCATATGTAGCGGAGACCCTGTTCCAAATGTTGTGCCTGATGCACCTCAGCCTGTGCACACAAGTTAAACCAGTGTGCAGTGTGGCAGCATGCTCGTGAAGAGATTGTCGCCATCGCAGCCGCTAGAGCTGGCCGCATGGCTGACCCAGCCAACAAGAACAGTGCCTTAGACACTGCCTCCGTGCGGCGATCGGCCGCCTCCTTTAAAGACGGAGACCCCTCCAAGGGAATGGTCGTTACCTTATTCAGACGGGCCACTGGGGGGTCCACCGTTGGGGAAGCCCATCTCTTGGTAAAGCTATCCTCAAAGGGGTAGCGAACAGCAAAGCTTTTAGGAAAAGCAAAGGAATTTGGTGGCCGCAGCCATTCCTTGAACACCGCCTGTTCAAACACCTGATCATAAGGGTAAGCCCTAGGGGACCTAGGGGGTTTAAGTGATCCACAAATATATGTGGACTCATGCGACTCCCCTGCTTGGTCAAGACGCATGGAGTCGCGGATATCAGTGATCAGAGCGGCCACTATCGCTTTATCGTGCGAAAAAGGAGCCTCCTGATCACCTCCGCGTTCTGAGGGCAGTTCACCCTCTGATACGTCCACAGGTGTGACCACTGAGGTGTTCTGGATCCGAATCCTCTCCTGAGGAATGAGGGGGGGTGGGCGTTTTTTGGGGCCCCCCGGAACCGGGTCCCCTGCGCGGGGAAAGAACTCCCCAAATACCGCCCTCAGCTGTTCCAAGGACACCAAGGTTCCCAGGGTGGATTGTTGATCCGCAGGTACACCTGCCTTAGCCTTACCGGCCGTCCGACATCCCAGCCTTCCGGCATCCCCACTGTGTGACCACCACCTCTACCCCACCAATCAGCCAGGGAGACCCGGGAGGATTGCACCCACCGCTACCAGCACCCAGGGAGAGCCAGCTATACTTGCTGTTTTAAATGCCTCAGCACTTGTGACCGGAATGAGAAATGCCAAAAAATCCACTGCACTTCAAGAGCCTGCACCACAGAGTGTCAGCCACGTTGTCCAAGTGAAACCGGAAGTACTACCATTTTTATCACTTCCTGTAATACCAAAAACGACCACTGGGGGCCGCCAGAGGACAGGATGAAAACCGCATGGGTTACCAAACAATGGATGCTGCCATTAACACAAGCAGAGCTTATAGAAAAATGGCACAGTCGGCAGACGAACGAACGGTGATCCACACCGAATGGCGGCGAACCGCTTAATGCAGTGCTCCGAACGGTCAGTGCAAGGTGCGGTACTGCGGGGGGAGGAGGAGGGGGAGTGGGAGATAATCCTCAAAGGGGTACCATCCAGTGTGTCCCCACTAACGGACCCCCACTGGCCGGCTACCACAGAAGCTGCCCAGGTGCCCACTCTCTCTGCGCCCCTGGGACGGAGGAGGGGTCCATTCACCAATCCGACGGGCGCAGCAGGTAGCCACCCGGAGCAGACTTACCTCCCCATAGAGAGGCATGCTGCTGGCCAGGCCCCTGGACAGGAACAAAACCAGTCACTGGGCTCTAGTGGGTTTTAGCCACTGGCCGCCCGCACGAAATGGGCGCTATGAGGCGGGCCTCCGCTAAGGGTAGCTCGCATAGTGTCGGCCGGACTGGGGAAAGTTTTTGGATTCTAGATATCCTCTATACCACCAGCCGGCTTCTTGATAGCAGTCTTCATCAGAAAAGATCTTCAGGAGACCGCAGATTCCATAGGGAACCAGGTCTACTCCTTGCACTAGGCAATTTAAAACTGATGTGCTATGCAGAACAGGGGGATTATATGCTAAGGTGAGGACGGCCCCCTGGGAGGGGCCAACCTATGCTTTTGTTTTATTTTTGCCTAGTCTACTCCTAGTGATATGAGCATAACCCCACATGTCATAAGAAGGCTGCGTCTGTCAGTGAACGGAAGAGTAATAGGATTTTATTAAGAACTTACCGTAAAATCCTTTTCTCTGAGTTGATTGACAGACACAGCCTCTATTCAGGACACATGGGGTTAGGTACCTTTTACTAGGAGTAGACTAGGCAGAACGAAAGTTCAGAAAGCAAAGCTGGCCCCTCCCAGGGGGCCGTCCTTACTCAGCACATAACCCCTCAGCCCTGCATAGCATATCAGTTCGTAACAAGCCGTATAAACACAACACCGACGGGTGGGTGCTGCGTCTGTCATGAACTCAGAGAAAAGGATTTTACTGTAAGTGCTTAATAAAAAACCTATTTTCTCTTACGTTCATTGACAGACGCAGCCTTTATTCATGACACGTGGGGACGTCCCAAAGCTGTGTCAAACAAGAGGGATGGGCAAACAGTAACTGTACCCACAGAAAGATCTCGGGAGGCGCCAGCCGTGCCTACACCGCCGCCTGTAAAACGTTGCAGCCAAAAGCAGCATCCGTGGATGCTGACACATCAACTTTGTAAAACTTAACAAAAGTGTGCACCGAGGCCCAAGTAGCCGCCTTGCACACCTGAGACCGATGCTTGGTGTCTAAACGCCCAGGAAGTGCTAATCGCCCAGGTGGAATGAGCCGTGACCGGAAAAGTGAGTACTTGTCCCCGAACAGTATACGCATGGGTCACGGTCTGTCTGATCCAACGTGAAACAGTGGCCGACGAAGCCGTCAACACTGCGGTCAGCACAAACAGCGCATCCGACTTCCTAAAAGGAGCCGTAGCTGCCAAATACACCCGCAATGCTCTCACCACATCCAAGGAATGCAAAGCAATCTCCTTAGGGTGAGACGGGTGTGGACACAAGGAAGGGAGGACAATATCCTCATTAATGTGAAAAGAGGAGACTACCTTCGGAAGGAACGAAGGAGACGGGCGCAGCACTGCCTTATCCTTATGTAGGGCCAAATAAGGAGACCTACACGACAAAGCTGCCAATTCAGACACCCGCCTAGTGGATGTGATAGCCACCAAGAAGGCAACCTTCTGAGACAGCAATTGTAAGGGAAAATCCCTGATCTTCTCATAAGGCGATTTCTGCAGAACAGAAAGTACCAAGTTTAGATCCCACGGCGCCAGGGGCGACCGTACCTGAGGAGCCACATGACGTACGGCTCAAAGAATGCGTCGCCAAAGGACGCTGAAACAGGATCGCCAGAGCGGAGATCTGGCCTTTGAGGGTGCTCAGAGCCAACTTTTGGTCCAGGCCTTGTTGCAGAAAGGCCAGCACCCGAGCAACTGCAAAGGAACGGGGGTTCCAACCCCCCGACTCGCACCAAGCAATATAGGCCTTCCAGGTGCGATGATAGATCTTGAGCGTAGTACACTTGCACGCCTTAAGCATAGTGGGGATCACTGACTCAGACACCCCCCTGTCCCTCAACACCTGCGACTCAATAGCCATGCTGTCAAAGCCAGCGGTGGTAAAGCAGGGTGCAAGATGGGGCCCTGCAACAGTAGATCTTCGCGAAGCGGGAGTCGCCAGGGAACGCGTTACCATCCGCACCACATCGGCATACCAAGGGCGCCGAGGCCAATCCGGAGCCACCAGGATTGTCGGAATTCCCTCCACTTCTATCCCGCGCAGCAACCGCGGTAGAAGCTTGAGAGGAGGAAAGGCATACAGAAGCCTGTACCGGTACCACGGGGCCACCAGAGTATCCGTGGCTGCCGCCAACGGGTCCCTTGACCTGCTCACGAAGGTCTTCACCTTGTGATTGAATCTGGACGCCAGGAGATCCACATCTGGCGTGCCCCACCTTTCGCAAAGCTGGCGAAAGACCTCTGGATGCAGGGACCACTCACTGGTCCAGCTTCTGGCGACTTAAGAAGTCCGCCTTCCAATTTTCTACGCCCGGAATGTAGATGGCGGAGATTGCTGGCACATGAAGCTCTGCCCACTTTAGGATGTGGGCTGCCTCTGCCGCTGCTGCCGAGCTTCTTGTACCGCCTTGAAGGTTCACGGACGCCACAGCCGTGGCATTGTCCTACTGAAAGCCTCGCCGACCAGCGGAGGAGACAAAGCTTGATCGCCCTCAGCTCCAACACATTGATCGGAACTCAAGACTCCTGCGTCGACCAACGGCCCTGAGCCGACAGGTTCCCCAGCCCGAGAGGCTGGCATCCATCATGACTATCGGCCAATTTAGGGGAAGAAACTACTTCCCCAGGGTCAATGCCGGGGCCGGAAGCCACCAAGCCAACGACCCCCTGTCAGATGATCCAGCCGGATCAGACGGTCCAGAGACGAGGGGGACCTGTCCCACTGCAGTAGTATCTCTCGCTGCAGGAGCCGGGTGTGACTCTGGGCGTACAGTATCGCCTCGAAGAACGAGACCATGTGTCCCAACACTCGCATGCAAAAACGTAAGGAGGACCACCGTCATGACAGCAGGGACTGCACTGCTACTTGCAGTGCCAGCAACTTGTCCGGAGGTAGAAATACCTTCACCTGCACAGTGTCCAATGTCAGACCCAGATATTTGAGGCGACAGGACAGGGTCAATGTCGACTTCTGTAGGTTGATCAGCCAACCGAAGTCCCTCAGTGAGGTCAGGGTGACCGTAACATTGTCCTCCAGAGCCTGAGCCGACTCCGCGCGCAGGAGGAGATCGTCCAGGTAGGCTACCACAGCAATGCCCCTCTGCCGCAACAGAGCGAGCACCAGGGCCAGTAACTTGAACACCCGCGGAGCCGAGGCCAGGCCGAAGGGAAGAGCCACAAACTGGTAATGAAGGTCATCCACAGCAAAGCGCAGGAAGCACTGGTGCCCGACATAGATGGGAACGTGCAGATATGCGTCCTTGTTGTCCAGGGACGCCAGCCAATCCCCTTGGTGCAGGGCGGCCACGACCAAACGGACTGATTCCATCCTGAATTTGCACGTCTTCACAAAGTGATTGAGCATTTCAAGTCCAGAACCGGCCTGAATAGAAGCCGCTGAATCTCTCCGCCAGAGGGACTGGCACAATCACCCCCTGTTTGGACATCGACCGCTCAGCCCCTAGCAGGGCTAGCCAACGCTCCAGAGGGAGCCTTAAATTGGACGGGAAGAACCTGTCCGGGGCCAGGTGCTGAACTCTATCTTGTACCCGGAGGAAACCACCTCCCACACCCACCGGTCGGAGATGCGGGTGGTCCATCAGTCCGCGAACCCCAGAAGAGAATCGGGCGGGGGCAACCCATCATGCGGAGGAGGACTTATCTTCCGTCTTTTCAGGCTTGCGTTGCCAGGGACGCTTACCAGAGCCCGAGGCAGACTTGCTGGGTTGGGAGTTCCTGCCCGCCTGACCGGGCTCACGAAAAAACAGTTTCTGCCCAGAGGGCTGAGGCCCCTGTTTGCGGCGCTGGTCACGCTTGGGTTCGGGAAGAAACGTACTCTTCCCCCCAGTGAAATCCTTAATTTCATCCAATTTGGGACCAAATAGCTGACCGCCTTGAAAGGGGAGATCCGTGAGACCTTTCTTGGACACATGGTCACCCGACCAGCGTCGCAGCCACAGCAGGCGCCTGATAATGATTGCAAAAACCGACATTTTTGACAACAATCGGTACCAAGTCCAGAGCAGCGTCACTAAGATAACGGAGCCCTTGCACCAGGTGGTCTGCTCGCTGCACGGACTCAGGCGAATCTATGCCTCCCCGGGCCTCACGCCACTCCATCGCACACTCCGTGAGCGACTGAGCTACCATGACAGACGCCAAGGCCGGTCGCATGGCTGCCCCGCCACCAAAAAGAGTGCCTTGGACACTGCTTCTGTCCGCCTATCGGCCGGATCCCTAAAAGAGGGAGAACCCTCTAGGGGAATAGTTGTCGCCTTGTTCCACCACGGGGGAGACCCATTTCTGTAACAGGCTGTCCTCAAAGGGATAGCACACAGAAAAACATTTTGGCAGGGTAAAGGAATTCAGCGGACGTTTCCATTCCTTATACACATACTGGTCAAAATACTGGAGGTAGGGAAAAACCTTAGGAGCACGAGGGGGCTTCTTGGACCCAAAAGTATAGGCAGACGCCCGTGCCTCTTCAGCCTGATGCAGGCACAGTTAATTGCGAACAGCCGCGACCAGGGCGCCCACCAGCGCCTTTTCGTGTGCTACCGAGGCCCCCTGGGCCTCCTCCCCATCCGAAGGCTCCAGCTCTCCGTCTGAGAGCTCCACGGGTCCCCGTGACCCCAGAGCCCCCCTCTGGTTCCGAGTCCTCCTCAGAGGATTGCGGGGGGGCGCTTTTTAGGGCCCCCCTGTACCGGTCCGATTCCCCCCGGGCAAAAAACTCCTCCAAGGTGGAGGTTAACTGATCTAGGGAAACCAGAGGTCCCAGCGTGGCCTGTGCTTCTGCGGACCCCTCTGGAGAAGAAACTTGTCGGATCAGCTGCCATTGCGCCACCGCCAGGACACTTGTGAGGCCTACCAGCCATCACCCTCACAGTGCCACCCCCTGCAAAGCCTCAGGACTGCCCAGTAGGACTCAGCACCGCCGCTCCTGCACCCCAGGGAGAAAGCCAGCAATACTTGCGGAACCCTGTGCCACTGTGTGCCAAAAGGAGGCCGCCACTGTCTGCCAATGCCACCACTGCTCTGCCGCTGCTGTGATCTGCCAAGCTGCTAATGCAGCTGATGTGTCTGCCGCTGCGTTCCCGGGAGGAATGGCGCCAAAAGCGCATGGAAAAACTCCCATACAGGGAGACCAACCAAAAATGGACGCCGACAAACACAAGAGGCCAAACACCTCCAAAATGGCCGCGACCACGGCAAAATGGCATGCGAACGGAGTGTTCTGAGAAGTTGTAGCAGGCGAGCGGCAGAGCGACGGTTAGCAGCGGAGCGGACAGGTCGCGGGTGGGCGTGAGGAGGGGTAGTAGGAAGGACATGACAGGGACCAGTGGCCTGTACCCCCCCACCGGAACGGGCACCGCTAGTCGCCCCCCCCCTCCGCCCCAGGGAGGAGGGGGGTGTCACTCGCCCATCCAGACGGGCGTAGCGGGTAGCCACCCGGTGCAGACCTTCCTCCCCCCAGGCGGGGAGGGATGCTGCTGGCCAAGCGACCCCTGGAACAGGCCATAGCCTGGACACTGGGCATGCAAGGTGGGACGTTTAACCCACCAGCTGCTCGCACGGAACGGGCAAGATGCGGCAGACCCAGCCAGTGCTAAGGGTGGCTCGCATCCGTCGGCCGTGCTGGGGAAATGGCAGGACCTATGAACATCCGCGTGGTCCCCAGCCAGCTACTTGATTGCAGTCTTCATCAGAAGGCTTGCGCAAAAAGAATAAAAGAAACTTTAGGGGAACCGCAGTTCCCAGCAGGGAACCAGGTCTAACTCCTTGTACTAGGCAGAAGAAAACTGATATGCTATGCAGGGCTGAGGGGTTATGTGCTGAGTAAGGATGGCCCCCTGGGAGGGGCCAGCTTTGCTTTCTGAACTTTCGTTCTGCCTAGTCTACTCCTAGTAAAAGGTACCTAACCCCACGTGTCATGAATAGAGGCTGTGTCTGTCAATGAACGTAAGAGAAATAGAAGACCTCACCAAAAGAGCAGAATTAAGAAGACGGCAGAGAAGATGAAGAGGCGGAGAGGGGAGAAGACGCCGGAGCCGATTTAATAAAATATTTTAAAAAGCTGTGTAGTTTTTTTTTTTACACTTTTTCTTAAGGGGAATGGGTAGGAGTACAATGCACCCCATACTCATTCCCATAGGGTGGGGGGCCGGGATCTGGGGGTCTCCTTGTTAAAAGGGGCTTCCAGATTCCGATAAGCTCCCTGCCCTCAGACCCCGACAATCACCGGCAAGGGTTGTCGGGAAGAGGCTCTTGTCCTCATCGACATGGGGACAAGGTGCTTTGGGGTGGGGCAGTGCCCCCCCACCCCAAAGCACCCATACTCCCCCCATGTTGAGGCCCGGATAAGGGTCTGGTATGGATTTTGGGGGAACCCCCACACCTTTTTTTTTTACGTTGGGGTTCCCCTTAAAATCCATATCAGACAGCAGGGTTTGGTATGCTCTTGGGTGGGAAACCCACGCAAATTTTTTAAAACATTTTCTGCGGTGTTACCCTCAGAGATTCTCTGCACACAAGTCGGATCCGACTTCTGGTGCGACTTCTACTATTCAAATCAATGGGCCATAGGGAACCATTGAGTTGAATAGAGGCATGAGAAACGTGGCTTACAGCTAGCGCTGAAAAACGTGCAAAAACGCTGCTGCAAAAATGCTCAAAAAAGCTGAAAAAAGTCACTAAATGCTACTGACGTTTTTAGGGCTTTTTTTTTGAAGATGATTTTATTGACTTATGCACATATTTATACATACCAGATTGATACAGAAGTACAAAGTACTGAGGTTTAGAACTTAACAGAGATGTACTCAGTGATAAACCTACTGTATCCATGGAGAATATTGACAAAAAGTAGGGGTTGGGGGAGTCCTGGTCCATTGGATGCGTCAAACAACGGGTAACATGTACCCAGTTAGGGGATCTTGTGACCTATAGTCAGTTATGGTCATGGTTCTTCAATTGTCAACCAAGGTAGACATCAATGATCTGAAGGCATTAGGTCCAAAGTATACATTCCCCATTTTCGGTGAAACTGCAGGGTTTTGTAATGATTGGTGGAGGTGGATAAGTCTAGTGTTTCTAGTTTGAGAAGATTCTCCAGATCACTTACCACATTCTTTAATGTTGGTGGAAAGGGGGATGTCCAAAGTTTCAAGATGGATCTTCTGGCCACCATGTAGCAGGTTGAGAGCCAGGCTTTATTGAGATGCAAAAGCCTAGTTTGAGACTTGTTCGAGTTCTGGAGCAGTGTCAAATGATCCGAAGAGTAAGTGGAAGAGGTTTCCGTAGGGTGGAAGACCGGTTATGCTGGCTACAAAGCTTTCAACATTAGTCCAGAAACGTGAGATGTATGGGCAAGACCACAGCTTGTGAAGGAGCAACGATTTAGGTAGGTTGCATAGTGGACAGAGAAGACCCGCAGATCGTTCCTTAGAATGTAGGTAGGGTATGTACGCTCAGTGGACGATTTTGACCTGTTGCTCTCGCCAGAATTCAGTTAGACCAAATGCACAAGTGGTATTGCAGCCCTGCTGATTGAAGATCTGTGCTCCAGGCCTTGGACGGGTTCAGAATGGCCGCTGATTTTGGGAGTATGAGTAGAGGTTTATATAGTTTGGATATCTTATGGCAGTTACGATCAAGGAGAGTATCAATAGGTGAAGATTTGAAGTGGCGTTCTTTTAGAGGGCATGAACTTATTGCAAAGCTAACCGCTTGGTAGATGAACAGACTGTGGTGGGTAGGCAGGTTGAAGTCACCGCATATTTGGTCGGTGGATTCTTTGAACAGCTGGGCAAAGTGGGTGAGGTTGTGTAGTCCAGGTAGATTGGATCAGATGACCTTGGGCTTGTGGAAACAAGGGGTGTCTGCATATTGTAAGGTATTTGGAGATGTTTGGGGTGTTTCCCAAGATTTTGCAGGTTTCTTGCCAAGCCACTACAGGGTCTCTAATAAGGTTGTGTCCCCAATGGAGCAGTGAGGATAAGTAGTATGGGTACGACATTGGACATTCTAGATTAGAATTAGAGTATCTGGAGGATTTAGTCATCCAATCTAACCCCACTTTCAGGAGACATGCGATGCTATATAGTTTAATGTTCAATAAATGGCACCTACCGAATAGCGAGAGGGGAAGGTTGGCCCAATTTTCTAGTTCAGTTATAATTTTGTGAATCGTGGGGAGAAAATTAAGGTGGTAAATAGATGGGGTTTTCCCCATTTTGATCCCCAGATAGGTAATATGATTTGTTGCTATGGAGAATGAGGAGTGGAGGGCCAGTCAAGGGTGCGGGAATGGAAGAGGGGGAAGGACTTCACTTTTTGATATGTTAATTCTCAGTCCTGAGCAGGCTCTAAATGTGGCGAAGATATCTTATGTGTAGGATGTCGAGTTCCGGTTTGGATGTAAATATTAAAATGTCATCGGCAAACAGTGCCGTGCAAAGTTCTTGGGTGCCTATTTTGATACCGTGGGGGTTTGAATGGAGGGCTAGAAAGCGGAAGAGGGGTTCTAGTGCCAGGTTGAAGAGGAACAGGGAGAGGGGGCAGCCCTGCCTGGGGCCTTTGCATAGTCGGATGGTGCCAGAAAGGAGGCTCGCCGCTACTCCATTGGCGGTGGGAGCTGAATACATCTCTCGAATGAGGTGTATAAAAGGACCCAAAAAGCTCAGCTTAATCAGGACCAGCTCTAGCCAACAGACTCGGACGTTATTGAATGCCTTTTCAGCGTCCAAAGAGACTATGGCCAATCCGTCAGAGGAGCAACACCGTGCCCTTTCCAACACCATCAAGATCTTTCTAATATTAGAGGTGGCGGATCTACCTTGGGTGAATCGCGCTTGGGCAGGGTGGATAAGGGAGGGCATAATAGGTGCTAATCTGTTGGCGATCATTTTGGAGAGGAGTTTGGAGTCTAGGTTCAACAGGGAGATGGGACGATAAGAACCAGAGTCAATTGGGTTCTTTCCTTTTTTCGGGATGAGTTTAATATGGGCTTGGAAGCCTGACGGGAGGTATTTATTTCCTTCAAGAATATCCTGGTATACCCTAAGAAGAGAGAAGGCTACTGTGTCTTGTTCGAGTTTATAGAAGTCCAATGTGTAGCCATCTGGAGCTGGAGCTTTACCTGGGGGGAGAGAGTTAATGACAATCTTAATCTCTAGTAGAGATATTGGGGGCCAATAGGTCGTCATCAATGGTTGGCAGGGAGATTTTCCCTAGAAATTCAGCAGTGGCCTGTTCATCTATGGGATCAGGACCATAAAGTGCTGCATAATATTGTTCAAGAATATATTTTATATCTTTGGGGTTGGTGGCTAGCTGACCTGAGTGATCTTTAAGGGCGGCTATGTGGGTGGGGGGAGTGGGGACCTTTGCATAACTCGGCTAACAATTTGCCCGGTTTGTTCCCATATTTGTGGTATTTCAAGTCAAGAGAGGACTTGTAAAGTCTCTCTTGTGCCTCTGCCCAGTGGTCAAAGCGATTTTTTGCTTGATTCCATTTGTCTATTCTCCTTGGTGTTTTGTGCCAATTTGAGTTGGGCTAATCTTAGAGCTGAGCTAGATTCATAGTATTCTTTGGATACTTGCTTTGTGTGGCCTGAGGTATATGAGGAGATGATCCTACCGCAGGACTGCCTTCCATGTTTCCCAAAATAGGTTTGCATTATTACTGTGAATCTGATTAGTAGAGGAATATTCATCCCATGTGTCAGCAATAATTTGGCAAAGTTTCTGATCTTGTGCTAAATGACTCGGGAAACGCCATACCATGGCTTTTGTTTGCATTGTGAGGCCCAACAGGTTTAACGAGATTGGTGCATGGTCGGAAATAGCCACATCATCAATGTGCGGATCTGAGGCGAGTGGTAGAAGGAGGCAGTTGAAAGAGGTATAGTCTATTCTAGACAGAGTTATGTAGGGGGGAGAAGGTGAACTCCCTTCCCTCTGGGTTTGACAATCTCCAAAGATCTGTCAGCTGCATGCTCTCTGTGAATTGCTGTAGAGGGATAGGGGGTGGAAAGGTGTGAACTTCTGAGGGTCTGTTAGTGTGTGTTCTATCTTCTCAGGGATCTAGGACTGAGTTGAAGTCGCCTGCTACTAAAAGAGGCAGGTGAAGATGAGGGGCCAGGTGAGACGCCTACTCCTGGAAGAATGTCTTAGGGGCAAGTTGGGGGCATACACATTAGTCAGGGCCCACTCACGGATGGTGGTTTTAAACGTCGCTGTGAGCATGCGGCCTTCTGTATCAGAGTGCAGCAAAGTTATTTCGCCTGGGAGATTTTTGTGGACCAGCAGGACTCCTGCCTTACCCTTGACCGCTGGGGAGCCGAAGACCTGACTGACCCAAAGTTTGCGCATACGATCAAAATCTGCTGCTGATAAATGGGGCTCCTGAAGTAGTGCAATGTCTGCATTCAAGTGTTTCAGATGGCGCAAGATGGCCATTCGTTTGTTAGAGGAGCGTAGACCCTTAACATACCATGATATGACTTTCATCACGTGAGTGTTAATAAGGGGGATCAAATTTCAGGTTGCTGACAGTACCATAGATACGTGAGTGATATCTTGACAGCTGTGTGTCTCCCATTATTTTAATGAGGAGTGACCAGGGGGAAAGCTCGGAGAGTGGGGCTGAGGCCTTCATGAGGACCACATAAAGCATCTTGAGCAGATTAAACAAATAAAAGTGAACCATAAGGAGGCTGTAATTCTCTTTTCCACATGTTTAACACCTCACTAAAACAGCGTTACCAGGGCACTGAAGAGCAATTTACACCCATGGACTGTTAATTATACTCGCGATGTGAAGAGAGTCAGATCACTGCAGGGTGTGTTGGGTCATCAACCCTCCCCTCCCGGGGGGGGGGGGGGGGGAATGATGAGTTTTAGTGGCCCGCAGAAGGGTTGTTTCTACCTATCAGGCGGTCAATCTTAAGCTAATGATATCTAACTTTTGAGTAACTTGTAGTAACATAATACATCGTTGACGGTAGAGAACGCACGTATCAGTAATGGTTGTATTGAACAATGATTGACAAAATGCAAAGCTGTAAAAATCAAACATCAAAGATTAAGCTGTCGTTACACATATGGTCTTGTAGAGAGGGAGGGAGAGGGTTGTTACTTAGGACTTGTTGTCGTGGGCCAATAAGCCTCATTTTCTTTGCCGCGTCTTTTCTGGGGCTTTGTTGGTCTCTGGGCTCCCCTAAGCGGGAGATGCGGGGTGGAGCCGTCGTACCCATCGGAATATGTAGATAGGAGTGCAAGTAATGCATAGCTTCTTCGGGTGTGAGAACGATTTGGGGTTTCCTGCAGAGTCTGTGAATCTTAAAGTTGCTGGAAATGCCAGTGTGAACCTGATCTTTTTTTCCAGAGGACCACGCAAATGAATTGAAAAGCTTTCCGCCTCCTGGATACCGCTTGGGAATAGTCTGAATATCAATAGCTTGTGGCCATCTAGTTGTAGAGCTTTGGAGTTACGAAATAAACGCAGAATGCGGTTTTTGTCTGCATAGGTTAGATAGCGGACGATGACAGGACGGGGTGTGCGTCTCTCCCCTTTGAGGGTGCCCCTAGTCTGTGCGCCCTTTCCACTGTGCATAGCGTGGTAATCCCCAGGGCAATAGGAATGCGTGTTGCGCAGACATCCATCAGCGCGTCCGGATTGACCGATTCAGGAATACAGATTATTCTCAAGTATTCCTTCTACTTCGGCTCTCTAAATAGTAAATTTTGTCCAGCAAGTATTGCTGCGTCTGCTTAAAATTTTGATCTGAGGTATGTGAGGTTTGTAATTCGTCCTCTATGTCCGAAACTGAGTTCCAGCTCTCCTATCTGTTTTATATGCTCAACAATCTCCTTTCTGAACTGGGTAATCCCAGCTGCTACTGCCCTATCCACCGCTGCCGTTCTGGTTGGGGACAGCAGGGCTGCGACTGCCTGTGCTAAACCCCCATATTGATTTTCTGGGAGCGGAGATGACCCTGGTGCGGGGTAGGTTGTGGAGGTCCCAGAGGTTAGCTGGCACGAGGAGCTTGCCTGATGCAAGGAGTGAGTGTTCCGTCCACCAAATTGGCCACGCCAGGGCATGCTGAAGCAGGGTCGGGCCTCGGAGCTGCCGTGATGCTGGGGGCACTGTGGACCACAAACCTGTCCATCTGCTGTGTGGAGCAGGGTGTGGGGAGATGAATCGCCATTGTCCGGGTGACCATGGGTGAGCTGAGGTGGCTTTTGTAAGCATTCGTGCCTGCAGCCGCTGTCTCCTGCTCCCTTACATGTGGTGCCAGAACCGTACATCCTTAGGGCATTTTTTTTAACGTCCTGTGTGCATGAGGCCTAAGTGTCAATGTCTTTGGAAGTGAGTTGAATTATGCCAAATGGGGAGTTTTTTTAAAAGTATTTTTTCATAACGGCTTTTCGAGTAAACATGTTGTGAAGTTAAAAATTAAAATAGCTTTGTTATAAAACAGACATGCAAGGACAAACCATACATTTTTCCATTGTCATCCCCAGGGCAATACTAAACCACCTATTCAAATGTAGTTTTTTTTTTTTTTACCAAGAAAAAAGGTTATTTTTCAAAATTTCTGTCAGCTATAAATCAGTTTTGAAACTGAAGCAGTAGTTTCTGGAGCTAGGGCGGGGTGGGGGGTTGCGAATGGGCTAATTCAGGGGCTGTGGTTTCTGGAGCTACCTACATTTGAAGCGGAGCATGTGCTTAGGCTCCATAGCAAGCCTGGAAACAGATCAACTGCCAGAGCTAGCAAACATCAGTTACCGCCAATTCTAGTGCATTTTGGTGGGACACAAGTGGCGCATGTTTTTCACTAAAAAAAAAAAATAAAAAATAAAAAAAAAGATTTAGCGTTTATTAAACATTGCAATTAACTTCTCTTCTGTGCCAGGAAAGTGAACCAGCTTGAGTGCTCTAAAGCAAGACAGTTGTCAACTTTAAACTCAACTATAGTGATGAAGGGCATGTAAACTGCACAAGAGCTATGAAGGGCATGTTAAACACTCACCAACATGCAGGTGTGTGTGTATTTAGGAAATGAGTTGACACCTACACCACCAGTTCCATGTCTTCATATACTACAGCTCTTGAAGCAGCATTTACAGCATTATTAATGTGTGAAACAACCATTAGGCCCCTTTCACATGATGCTGTTTTCACGGACACAGCTTGCTCAGCAGGGATCGATCTGTTGATACCCGCGCTGAGCCAGCGGATGACAGGGCATCTCTGCTCACTGTGCAGAGATGGACCTGTCAGAGCCCTGCTGTGCTCTATGGGAGATCAGATGAAAATGGATCCACCTGTCCGTTTTCATCCAATCCCATCTGATCCGATCTGCCAGACAGATGGAAAATAGGGTTTCCATCCGTCTGGATTTAGCAGACCGGATCAAATTTCGGACATCCGTCGCTCCATAGAGGTGAGTGGAGCATCCGATCAGGTCCGTCTGAAAAACAGACAGGCGTACCTGATCCATCTGCATGTTTGAAAGGGGCCATAGGGCAGGTTAAAACCAACCATACCAATCTTCCGGCTGGAGTAAGCAAGTTCAGCCACAAACACAGCATGCGTTTCAGTCTCTCAAAATTGTTTGCAAACAATATAGAGTTATATTGTTCTCATGGAATTCTACATTCTAACATGTTACTGGGTACTGTATTAAATTAGTGCCAATGTTGTGTACGACATGAACACATGTCTAGATAAGAAGTATACCTCCCAACCGTCCCCGATTCCCTGGGACCATCCCGGAATTTTAAGTAAATCCTGGTGTCCCATAAATCTGGGCTCGCAGCGGAGCCAATTGCCGAAACATGTTCTGGCACTAGACTCCAAATCCCCCTGTCTGGGCCGCGCCATGCTGCAGCTGTCAGGCTCTCTCAGTGACCAGAAGCACAGCCCCTGCTCACCTGTCCGTCGGCTCGTCCGCTGTACATCCCATACAAGGAGGGAGGAGGAGGTAGGCTAGGTCTGTGCCAGCTCCTCCCCATCTCCCCTTGTGTCCAACCTCCGTATGCAGCCAATCTGTGCCTAGGAAAGGAGTGTGGGCAGGAGATTCCAAGCTTCCAATGCTCCTTGTCCTGATTTCTCCCTAGCCTGTGAAGACCATGCAGCCTTGGGTTAGTTAACTCTCCTCTCTCTCTTCCTTCCATGTCCCATATTGATCCTGCCTTCCATGTCCCATGGTGACCATTTCCATCTTCCTTGTGCCATAGTAATCCTGCCTTCCATGTACCACAGTGGTCCCTTTTCCTGTCTTCCATGTGCTATAGTGGTCGGTCCTTCCTGCCTTCCATGTGCCATATTGGTCCTTCCAGCCTTCCATGTGCCATAGTGATCATTCCTGCTTTCCATGTGCCATAGTGATCCTTCCATGTGTCATAGTGATCCTTCCTGCCTTCCATGTGCCACAGTGATCCTTCCTGCCTTCCATATGCCATAGTGATCCTTCCTGCCTCCCATATGCCATAGTGACCCTTCCTGCCTTATTGCATACAACTTTTTTTTAGAGTTTTTAGGTTTGACCTCATATTATATAGTTTTGGTAAATCTAAAGGTAAGTTGTACAAGAAAATTGTATAAAAATTGTATAGTGTGTAGGCTCCTTAAGGGTTACTGTAGTAATTCTTTTGGCTCCATCCCAGGGTTCCTCAGGTCCTTCATAATCCTCTATTTTAAGCTCTCTATTTTCGGTGTATACAAAACTAGATGTATTGGAAGGATTTTTCTAAATGATTGTGTTGGGTTTTATATGTATCCCTGAGACTCCAGCTTGTGGCACAGCAATCAAAATATACTTCATAGGTACAAGGAAACCCAGGTTTTGTTTAACCATGGCCCTTAAGCCCCTCCCACTATCATGTTTGGCCACTCCTACTTTTTGCTGGGGCCTACTACGTGCGCTTGCAGGTCGCCATCTCACTGAAGTGTCCCTCGTTAAGAAGTTGGGATGTACACAAGGTTTATATACAGCATTGACTATATTAAACAAAAAGCAGAAAGATTTTAATGGGGTAATCATCACTATAATTACAATGGAAATGAATACCTAAACTACTTCTTAGGAAAGCATCTTGCCTAGAAGAAAAACTTTACTGGTTTGTTTTTCTCCAGAAGAAACTTCTATTTCTTCATGAAAACTATCAAGAGAATGAACATATGTTGATGTACAAGCAGACAAAGTAGGTTCTAGGTACATTTGTGGCCTCCCAACAGTGCTTTCTAAATCTTTGGAAATAAAGAAAAAAAAAAAAAAGTTCTAGACAGGACAAGAATAAAAGCATATTGGCACAATAAATGCAGTATATAAAAACAGTCATTACGCCTAAAGATTTCAAAATTTCCATACCCAATTTTCTGTTTCCATAATCACTAGAGGGCGAATTCTAGGCAAAAAAGAGAGAATGAAATAGTTTCATATAGTATGATTATGATACTGTAAAATTAACAAGTGTATTTTTACTATAACCACTGATTTTCTAGTAGTATTCAGTGATTTATGCAGTTTTTATTAACTTCGGTCACTGTTCGCCCATCCATGCATATCCTAGGATGGTCATGTCATTATATACCACTATCACTGAACTCTGCAAGTTATTGCGTGAAATACATATTCCTAACCCATACACTCTGACTGATCCCTATAATTCGAGTGTAACCAGTAACGTGCTCCAAACTGCCCCCACTCCCTGTGAGAACGGTGGGGGATCTTCTCCCCACACCCGCTGTCACACTCTGAAAAACCGTGCAGGGCTCTAACCACACAGCCGCATCATTAATTCACAGCGATCTGTGAATGAGAGAACCACAAGTACCATCAGCCATTGTGGCTGATAGCTTGTAGTCCACAATGGACTGTGAGAACTGATGAGCACTCTGGTAGTTCATGTACAAGCTCTGCAGCTTGTAAACAGTCAGCCCATATCGGAGGTACCCGTTAAAAGCTGCAGAGCTTGCCTGTAGGATCCTGACATTGCAAAAAAAATTGATTTTTTTGACTTACCGTAAAATCCCTTTCTCTGAGTTCGCCGACAGGCACAGCGACTCTTAGGACTAAGTGGGTTATACTGCCCTCTTCAGGAGTTTACTAGGCAGAACAGGCAGTTCTAACAGCAAAAAGAACAGTAACAGACACAGCCCCTCCCAGGGGGCAGTCCCCACTGGCAGATAACCCCCACACCCAGCTCTGCTAGCTCAGTTCCCAACAAGCAGTGCAACATCCAGAGGGGTGGGTGCTGTGCATGTCGACGAACTCAGAGAAAGGGATTTTACGGGAAGTCAAAAAATCCAGTTTTCTCTTTCGTTTATCGACAGGCACAGCGACTCTTAGGACTAAGAACAACAAACTACACCCAACCATACCCTCAGTGAGGAACCACACGTGTCTCACACGGCCGCCTGCAAAACTTTGCGGCCAAACGCAGCATCCCAGGATGCTAAAACCTCAACTTTGTAAAACTTTGAGAAGGTGTGCACAGAGGACCAAGTAGCAGCTTTGCACACTTGAGACACAGATGTCAAAAAGCCCAGAAGGTGCTAATCGCCCTGGTACAGTGAGCCGGGACCGGGAAAGGAGGCTCCAGGCCCCGAAAAGCGTAGGCTCGGGTCAAAGTCTATATAGAATATACCTGCACTGGGATAAATTATAATAAATAAATACACCACGAGACTGCTGCCTTCCAGGGACTCCCTTCTAAGAGGGGAGGAAAATAACACAGGTGCGTACAGGAATGGCGCTGTCTCTAAAAATTTAAATGAAAATGTGCCATAGATTGAAAAGGTTGTATAACCCTGTGAAAATGGTGGTGAAATAGCTTATAATGTGATATTATATACACGTGAGAAAAAAAAACAAAAAAACTTTTTTTTATATATTGTATTCAAAGTGTTCTGTGCCACCGGGAGGGATAATATATGCTCTACAGATAATGCTGTACCGTATACAAAGTGCTGTGTGCCCACATGTGACTGTTCATTAACCTCTGATTAACCGTGATTAAATATCATGAATGTCCGTGAATGCCCGTAAGATAAATAGATAATAATAGGTTACAAATACGAAAGTATAAAAGATACCAGAAGTTCAGGCAGTGAGCTACAATCCCAGTAAAACTAATGTATAAAATTATTATGTGCAAATCAACAAACTTAATTAGTCCGTAAATGTCCGTGAATAATAACAGTGTCCGTAAGGTCCGTAAAAATGACCACTAAAAAATGATACAAAATGTTAAAAATGTAGGTGAAAACGGTGGCAAAAAAATGTTTAGTGAAGGGTGTGACAAAAAATTGCCCACACAACAGTGTCCTAAGAGTATAAAAGTTATGGGATGATCTACAAAATGCAGATATGATCCATGTAGCAGCAATCCAAGTATAAATGTTCAAGCAAATAGTACATGTGCTCTGCTGAGCAGCAATCGAATCAGGGGTGCCCAAATAGGTGACTTTTGTGCTTCACTGAGGTAGCAGGGTGACATCAACTTGTGCTCCCCCTCTTGTGCCCTCACTTACCGGAATCTCCACACCCCTGCAGGGGTAACCCGCCTGTGGTAAATGGGGTCTTTGCGTCCTATGTGCGTTCCTCTCCTTTTCTAGGGTTGCTGGGGTCCACACAAAATCACCGCTCCTAGGTATATCGAGGTCCAAGGGGTCCGCTTTAGGGTCATACTGCATCCATCTCATTCCGTTCGCTCATACGCTCCATAGAGTAAGGGAGAGATAGATCCACGATAGTGTAGTATATATTCAAGCCGATTTATTCACAACTAAGATGCATAAAACCAAGCGTTTTTTCCAGTTGTACAGAGCAAGCAGGTGAATCCTGCTTGAGGAAGGTAGGATCCTCTTCCTCTTAGCCCGCTTTGCGTTCCACCTCGTGGAACCACCCGAACCAGCAGTCTGCCTCAGACGACGTCAAGTGACGAAACGCGTTAGGCGTGGCCGTACGTATCGCATCACTTCCGGTTCGGGTGGTTCCACGAGATGGAACGCAAAGCGGGCTAAGAGGAAGAGGATCCTACCTTCCTCAAGCAGGATTCACCTGCTCGCTCTGTACAACTGGAAAAAACGCTTGGTTTTATGCATCTTTGTTTCTTTGTTGTGAATAAATCGGCTTGAATATACTACACTATCGTGGATCTATCTCTCCCTTACTCTATGGAGCATATGAGCGAACTGAATGAGATGGATGCAGGACGACCCTAAAGCGGACCCCTTGGACCTCGATATACCTAGGAGCGGTGATTTTGTGTGGACCCCAGCAACCCTAGAAAAGGAGAGGAACGCACATAGGACGCAAAGACCCCATTTACCACAGGTGGGTTACCCCTGCAGGGGTGTGGAGATTCCGGTAAGTGAGGGCACAAGAGGGGGAGCACGAGTTCATGTCACTCTGCTACCTCAGTGAAGCACAAAAGTCACCTATTTGGGCACCCCTGATTTGATTGCTGCTCAGCAGAGCACATGTACTATTTGCTTGAACATTTATACTTGGATTGCTGCTACATGGATCGTATCTGCATTTTGTAGATCATCCCATAACTTTTATACTCTTAGGACACTGTTGTGTGGGCATTTTTTTGTCACACCCTTCACTAAACATTTTTTTGCCACCATTTTCACCTACATTAACATTTTGTGTCATTTTTTAGTGATCATTTTTACGGACATTTACGGACACTGTTATTATTCACGGACATTTACGGACTAATTAAGTTTGTTGATTTGCACATAATAATTGTATACATTAGTTTTACTGGGATTGTAGCTCACTGCCTGAACTTCTGGTATCTTTTATACTTTCGTATTTGTAACCTATTATTATCTATTTATCTTACGGGCATTCACGGACATTCATGATAATTAATCACGGTTAATCAGAGGTTAATGAACAGTCACATGTGGGCACACAGCACTTTGTATATGGTACAGCATTATCTGTAGAGCATATATTATCCCTCCCGGTGGCACAGAGCACTTTGAATACAATATATATAAAAAGTTTTTTTTTTTTTTTCTCACGTGTATATAATATCACATTATAAGCCATTTCACCACCATTTTCACAGGGTTATACAACCTTTTCAATCTATGGCACATTTTCTTTTAAATTTTTAGAGACAGCGCCATTCCTGTACGCACCTGTGTTATCGGGTCAAAGTCTGTTTAATCCAACGTGAAATAGTGGCCGACGAGGCCACCAGACCCTTGCATGGGACATCCACCACTACAAAAAGCGCATCCGACCTCCGAGAAGAGGCCGTGGTTGCCAGATATACCCGCAGGGCCCGAACAACATCCAGGGAGTGCAAGGAAACCTCCCTAGGATGAGAGGGACGCGGGCAGAGCGAAGGAAGGACAATGTCCTCATTGATATGGAAAGATGACACCACCTTCAGCAGAAAAGAAGGCGATGGTCGCTGAACCGCCTTATCCTTGTGTAGGACCATATGTGGAGACCTACATTATAGAGCCGCCAACTGAAACACCCGCCGATCGGTTGTGATGGCTACCAGGAAAGTCACCTTTTGCGAAAGCAATTGTAACGATATCTCCCTGATATTCTCAAATGGCTTCTGAAGGACAGAGTACCAAATTGAGGTCCCATGGCGCCAGAGGCGACCGTACCTGGGGGGGGGGGGTGGGCGACTCGTCGAACCCCCTGCATGAAAGTACGGATCAAAGAAAGCGTCGCCAAAGGTCGCTGAAAAAAGATCGCCAGGGCAGAGACCTGACCCTTGATCGTACTCAATGCCAGCTTCTGGTCGAGACCCTTCTGAAGGAAAGCCAGAACCCGAGATACCGAAAAAGATTGGGGATTCCACCCCCCATTCTCGCACTAAGCGATATAAGCCCTCCAAGTGCGGTGATAAGTCTTCCTGATAGTGGCCTTACGTGCCTTAAGCATGGAGGGGATCACTAAGTCTGAAACAACCCGATCCCTCAACACCTGGGATTCAATAGCCAGGCCATTAAAGCCAGCAAGGGTAAAGCAGGATGCAAGATGGACCCCTGAGAAAGTAGGTCCTCGCGAAGCGGGAGTCGCCAGGAGACGTCCACCACCATTTGAACTACGTCGGCGTACCAAGGAGCTATGAGAATGGTCGGTATTCCCTCCAGTCCTATTCTGCGCAGAAGGCGCGGAAGCAACTTGATAGGGGGAAAGGCGTAGAGGAGCCGGTACCGAGCCCACGGAGCTACTAGGGCATCCGCTGCATCCACTAGGGGATCCCTTGACCTGCTCACCAAGGCCTGTACCTTCCGATTGAGACAAGACACTAGAATGTCGACATCTGGAGTACCCCACCTCAGACAAATCTGATGGAACATGTCTGGGTGCAGGGACCACTCTCCCTGGTCCAATCACTGACTACTGAGGTAGTCCGTCTGCCAATTCTCTACGCCCGGAATGTGGACGGCGGAGATTGCCGGTACGTGGAGTTCTGCCCACCACAGAATGTGAGCTACCTCTGAGGCCGCAGCCGAGCTTCTTGTCCCGCCCTGGTGATTCACGTATGCCACAGCCGTGGCATTGTCTAACTGAATCCTGACAGGACACCCGTGCAGCCTCCTCGTCCAATGGGATGGCCCGCAATGCCAGGACATCGGGAGACGAGACTCCTCTGGAGACCACCGTGCCTGGGCCGACAACAGCCCCAGGACACCTCCCCAGCCAATCAGGCTGGCGTCCGTCGTGACCACCGTCCAATGGAGGGGGAGGAACATCTTCCCCAACCGCAGGGCCAGAGCCCGAATCCACCACAGCAGCGAAGTCCTGGTCCGGTGGTCCGTCCTGATCAACCGATCCAGGGAACACGGGTGTGACAATGGGCGTATGGGACCACCTTGAAGGTGGACACCATGAGGCCCAAGACACGCATGCAAAAGCATAGGGAGAACCACCTCTGGGACAGCAGGGACCGACCAAATCGTCTGTCGCTTGGATGGTGGAAGGAAGACCTTCGCCTGGGCCGCATCCAGAATCAGACCAAGATACTCCAAGCGGTGAGACAGAGTCATCACTGACTTCGGGCGACTGATCACCCAGCCGAACTCCTGCAGACTGTGCAAGGCAATCGTCACATTGTCCCTGAGAGCTGGAGCCGACTCTGCTCGCAAGAGAAGGTCGTCCAGATACGCCACCACTGCGATGCCCCTCTGTCTCAGCAGAGCCAGAACCGGGGCTAACAGCTTGGTGAAGACCCGAGGTGCAGAGGCCAGGCCAAACGGGAAAGCCACAAACTGATAGTGATGCTCCCAGACCGCAAAGCGCAGGAAGCGCTGGTGCTGAGCGCATATGGGAACATGCAGGTACGCATCTTTGATGTCAAGGGAAGCCAGGAAATCGCCCTGGTGCAGAGCTGCTACCACAGAGCGGACAGACTCCATCCTGAACCTTCGTACACATGAAGCAGTTGAGGGGCGGACCCCATCCTCCTTCGGGACCACAAACAGGTTGGAGTAAAACCCATGGAAACGTTCTGCACGCAGAACAGGGACCACCACCACTTGACCTGGACGAGAGAGTTCACCACCACCAGGGACAAGACGCACGTCTTGCAAAGGTACCCAAAATGAGGTTGGACAAACACCAGGGCTTCCTCCTACCCCAGGCGGGGAGTTGACGAAGTACACATGCTTCCAAGTCCTACCTCAGACAGGCGAGACACCATCGTCGAGACGTGGTCCCGCTAAAGGACCGAAGGGAACTGTAGTTTCTACGCATGGACGTACAAGGGTATACGCGAGTCGTGGTCGCGAAGGACGCGAAACGCCAGACCCTCGTAGTGATAGTCAAACACCGAAAGGGCAAACCGGACCGGAGACGTGGAGCCCAGAAGTGGTTCGACAATCGGGGCCAAGACCGAGACGACTCTGTCTCCCCGTAGCGTCACCACCGCATAGACCTGCTGGAAGAGAACG
>BLSH010128571.1:344680-393213 GCA_018402905.1 Glandirana rugosa | reverse complement strand
CCCCCCCCCGACCTTGGGGGCAAGGCAAAGTCACCGAGCACACGACCGGAAAGAAGTCGACCCGGACCTAGTTTTTGACCGTAACTCATGGGAGTTCCCCGTCTAAAGCCGGGATCGCTAAAAAAAAAGGTCGCGGTCAATCGCCGCGTGAGAAACTAAGCATACAAACATGTCCCCCATGCAGCACACCGGGGAGTCCACGTCAGCGGGGACCGCGGTACCCTAAACTTGGACCATGAAAGTCATGACGTCTTCGGCGGTATACTTTTCTAGTCTCTGTAAAGAAACGACAACGAGAGCGTTTTCCACCGGAAAAAACCCCGAAATCTGCCCCTTGAGGGTACTCAATGCCAGTTTTTGATCCAGGCCCAGCTGAAGAAAGGCCAGCACACGAGCCACTGAAACGGAACGGGGGTTCCAGCCCCCCCCCCAGCCTCACACCAAGCAATATAAGCCTTCCAGGTGCAGTGATAAATCTTGCGTGACATGGACTTGCGTGCCTTAAGCATGGTGGGGATCACCGACTCAGAGACCCCCCTATCCCTCAATACCTGGGATTCAATAGCCAGGCCGTCAAAGCCAGCGAGTGTAAAGCAGGGTGCAGGATGGGCCCCTGCGACAGCAGATCTTCGCGTAGCGGAAGCCGCCAGGGAGCATCTGTTACCATCTGTACCACGTCGGCGTACCAAGGACGCCGAGGCCAAGCCGGAGCCACCAGGATAGTTGGAATCCCCTCCACTTCTATCCTGCGCAACAGGCACGGAAGAAGCTTGAGAGGAGGGAAGGCATAAAGGAGCCAGTACCGAGACCATGGAGCCACAAGGGTGTCCACGGCGTCCGCCAACGGATCCCTTGCTCTGCACACAAAGGTTCGCACCTTGCGATTGAACCGGGACGCCAGCAGGTCCACGTCTGTCGTGCCCCACCTCTGGCAGATCTGACGGAACACTTCTGGATGCAGCGACCACTCTCCCTGATCCAGAGTTGGCGACTGAGAAAGTCTGCCTGCCAATTTTCTACGCCCGTAATGTAAACGGCGGAGATGGCCGCCACATAAAGCTCTGCCCACTTCAAGATGTGGGCCACTTCTGCGGCTGCTGCCACGCTCTTTGTGCCGCCCTGATGGTTTACATACGCCACCGCCGTGGCATTGTCCGACTGCACCCGAACCGGTCGACCGTGCAACCTCTCCGACCAATGGGAGAAGCAATGCCTGATCGCCCGCAGTTCCAGCACATTGATCGGAAGGCGGGACTCCGATGACCATCAGCCCTAGGCAGACAACCGCCCCAGGACTCGTAACAATCGACCACTCCAAGGGAAGAAACGACTTCCCCAGACTCAACGCCGGGGCCCGTAGCCACCAGGTAAGAGCCCCCCTGGTCTGATGATCCAACCTGATCATCCGATCCAGAGACAACAGACTTGTCCCACTGCAGCAGAATCTCCCGCTGCAGGAGCCGGGTGTGATTCTGGGCATACAGTACCACTTCGAAGGCCGACACCATGAGCCCCAACACCCGCATGCAAAAACGTAAGGAAGACCACCATCGTGACAGCAGAGCCCGTACCGCAGATTGCAGCATCAGCAACTTGGCCAGAGGCAAGAACACCCTCGCCTGCTCTGTGTCCAGTATCAGGCCCAGATATTCTAGGTGGCGCGATGCGACCAGGGCAGGAGCAGACTCCGCCCTCAGGAGCAGATCATGTAGATAAGCCACCACAGCAATGCCCCTCTGCCTCAGCAGAGCAAGCACTGGAGCCAACAGCTTGGTGAAGACTCGCGGAGTGGAGGCTAGGCCGAAGGGGAGAGCCACAAATTGGCAGTGGAGGTCCCCCACCACGAAACACAGGAACCGCTGATGCCGAACACAAATGGGAACGTGGAGGTATGCGTCCCTGATGTCCAGAGAAGCCAGGAAATCTCCCTGGCGCAGTGCGGCCACGACAGAACGGACTGACTCCATGCTGAATCTGCGCGCCTTCACGAAGTGATTGAGCGACTTTAGGTCCAGAACCTGCCTGACTCCGTCCTTCTTTGAAACCACAAAGAGGTTGTAATAAAACCCGCGGAACCGTTCCGCAGGCGGGACCAGGACAATCACCCCCTGCTCGAACAGAGCCTGGACTGCCCCAAACAGAGCTTGCCGATGCCCCTGAGGGAGCCTCAGATTTGAGGGGAAGAACCTGTCTGAGGGTAGGGTACAGAACTGTATCTTGTACCCGGACGGCACCACCTCTCGCACCCAAAGATCCAAGATGCAGGCAGTCCACCAGTTTGCAAACCCCAGAAGCCGACCCCCCACCCGAGCATCGGGCGGGGGCAACCCATCATGTGGAGGAGGGCTTCTCCTCCGCCTTCCCGGACTTGCGCTGCCAGGGACGCTTCTGGTTCCCTGCTGCAGCCTTGCCGGACCGAGCACCTGGGCCCGCTGGGTAGAGAAAGAGGGACCCTGTTTTCGGCGTTGCTCCCACCGCTTGGGTTCCGGAAGAAAAGTACTCTTCCCCACTGTGAAATCCTTAATGATCTCATCCAGGGAAGTCCCAAACAGCAGACCGCCCTGAAACGGCAGGTCCGTGAGGCCTTTTTTCAACACATGGTCGTCAGACTAGCACCTCAGCCACAGCAGCCGTCTAATGATTATCGCAAAAACTGCCAGTTTTGGACAGCATAGGAGCTACATCCAAGGCCGCGTCGCCGAGGTATCCGAGACCCTGCGCCAGCTGGTCAGCCAGCTGCACCGACTCCGAAGGAACCGCGAGGTCCCCCAAATCCTTGTGCAACACTGTCGCCCACTCCGTGAGCGACTGCGCCACCATCACTGATGCCAGTACCGGCCGCATGGCCGCCCCCAGGAACATAGCCTTGGACACCGCCTCTGTCCGCCTGTCGGCTGGATTTTTAAATGATGGAGAACCCTCCATGGGGATAGTGGTAGCCTTGTTCATGCGGGCCACCGGCAGGTCTACCACGGGGGACACCAACTTCTGCAACAAGCTATCCTCGAAAGGATAGCGCACAGAAAAGAGTTTTGGTAATGCAAACAAATTCTGAGGACGCTGCCACTCCAGAATCAAAATATGGCACATAAGGGAAAACCTTAGGGGCCCGAGCCGGCCTATGGGACCCAAAGGCGTAAGCCGCCTCCTGCGACGTCCCAGCCTGACCCCAAGGCAGTATCTCGTGGACAGCAGCCACCAGGGAGCCCACCAACGCCTTTTCCCACGCTACGGTGGCCCCCTGCTCCTCCTCACCGTCAGAAGGGTCCAATTCCCCATCTGAAAGATCCACGGGGGTCCTTGTGACCACATAACCCCCTTCCGGCTCCGAATCCTCCTCAGAGGATGGGGGAGGGGGTGGACGCTTCTTCGCCACCCCCCTACCATGGAACGGTTCCACCCGGGTGAGAAATTCCTCCAAAATTGAAGTCAGCTTGTCTAGTGGGACTACAGGTGCCAGCGCCGCCGGAGCCTCTGTGGAGACTTCCGGGACAGACATTCCCGGTTCAGCCGCCATTGCGCCACCCACCGGAACACCTGTGAGGCCTACAGGCCGCACGCCCGCCACAAGGCCACAACTCAGCTGCCCCCCTACAGCGGCCCAGAAATGCACAGGAGGACCCGCACTGCGCCGCTACCAGCACCCCAGGGAGAAGCCAGCTATACTTGCTGAAAAGCCTGCCATATCTGCCTCAGTGGGAGCTCCCCCACACGTGCCGACCGCGCCGTCCAGGAAACTGCGCCAAAGCACAAGCCATTTGTCCATCAGGAGAGCAACCAATAATGGCCGCCGAGCGATCACTAGAGGCTAAAACCACCACAAAATGGCCGTGACTCTGGCAAAATGGCAGCGATCGCCGCATGGCCAGGGGACCCAGGACAGCAGCAATGGAGGCGGGATGCGGCGGCGGGGTGGAAGGTGAGAGGGAAGACCAGAACCACCTACACCCAGACAGGGGGGGGACACACACCCGCCAGCCCCCCTCCACACCCCCGAGGGGGGAGCATACTCAACCTTCCAGGCGGGCGCAGCGGGTAGCCACCCGAGACAGACCTGCCGCCCCTACAGATAGGGAGGGAGCTGCTGGCCATGCGACACCTCGACGCGAGCCACAGCCCGGTCACTCAGTGCACTGGTGGGACGTTTCCCGGAACGGGGCCCGATGCTGGGGAGACTACCTGGACCTAAAGATCTCCAACCTGTCACCCAGCCGGCTGCTTGATTGCATTCTTCATCAGATAGCTTGAGCAAAACGAAAAATTGGGGAACCGCAGATCCCAGCAGGGAGCAAGGTCCTACTCCTTGCAGTAGGCAGAGAAAACTGAAGTGCTAGCAGGGCGGAGGGGGTTATGCAGAGTGAGGACTGCCCCCCGGGAGGGGTTAGCTTGCTTTTTTGTCTGAACTATGTTCTGCCTAGTCTACTCCTGGTAAAAGGTGCATACCCCCACATCAAGAATAAGAGGCTGCGTCCGTCAATGAAAGAAAGAGAAAAGCAATTTTTTTTTCCAAAAAAATCGTGCTTGTAAGACCGCTGTGCAAATACGGTGTGACAGTTTTGCAATGGCCGCCATTTTATTCTCTAGGGTGTATATAATGTTTGGGGGTTCTAAGTAATTTTATAGCAAAAAAAAACTTGTTTTAACTTGTAAACACCGAACTCCAAAACATAACACTTCCAAAACGGAGCTTGAGCAAACTCTGAAGCTGTACTTCGTAGAAAACAGTTCCCCTGAGGTTTCTTATGCTTCTTTTTGTAAAGGATATAAAGCGGTATTCCATGGCCAATGTATTTCTCTCTCTACCGCCCTTAAGTGGAACACAAGGGTGACTCGTCAGTTGCTGGTGGATAAACTACAGCAGTTGGAAAAACAATTGCTGTCTTCTCCCTCAAGGTCTTTTCTTTGGGAGATAGCACCAGAGTCGGGCTGAAGGACATTGACCTTGGGAAGGTTAAGAAAGCCCTCCTTCGGCTGCGACAAATGTATTATGATAGGGCCAATACGCTGCACACACTCTTAGCTAGGCAACTCTGCGTACGCTCTACTGCTGCCTCTCCCACTTTTCTTAGGGCATGTCCTGTACCCTACATTCCCATCCCTGCAGAATTACAAATTTTCCACGATTATTCTTCTACTCTCTATAACGACCCCACTGTTCCACACAACAACCCCCCCACCACCAATCTTTCCCAGGCCATACAATAATACCTGGAGGACAGTAATCTTCCTACAATTTCCCAAATGAACTAGCCTGTTTTAACCCCTCTATTATCCCACTCTGTATTAGGGACTTTGTGATTTCCCTCTTTGCAGACAATGTCCTGCTCACACTCACGCAACTACAAGTCTCCCTTCCAAATCTCCACATGGAATTGGACGGCTATAGTTCTCTCTCTGGTTACAAAATGAACACCTCTAAGGCAGAAGCTCTCCCCCTTAACATTCCTCACCGGGCACTATCCCACTTTTCCCAATCGTTTAACTACTCATGGAGGACCTACACTTTAAAGTACCCGAGTGTCAATCTTAAACCTACCTACGACACTCTTTATAAAGCTAACTTCTCCCCATTATATACTTCCATTAAAGCATCCCTTGCCAAGCGGAGGTCCCAGAGGTTGTCTTTTTGGTCGCATGGTGACCATCAAGATGGCAATTTAACCCAAACTCCTATCTTTTTGAGACGCTCCCTATCACTATCCTGTCCCACTTTGCTTATGGAACTACAAAAGGCACCGTATTTCTGGTCTACCCTCTACTCCCCCCACCCCCCCCCCCCCTGCGGCCAAGGTTGTCTTACGTTCCCGAACATAGCCAAGTATTATTTATCGACCCAACTACACCCTCTTGCTTTCCGGTATACCATTCACGCATACAAATCGTTGGACACAAATTGAGAAGTTGTGGTTAGCCCGTCCATCCGAATTCTATACTATGGAGCACTGAGTCCGGCTTTAAAACTTATGACTGTTGGGGCTGTGACATTATGCGAGGCGCCACAATGGACGGGCGATACTTGTTGCCTCGCATGCGATCATTTTGAAGTGACTAGTGAGAGTCCGACCTGGGTTTTGCCAGTCACCGTGGTAGGGCTGGTTCTGGCCTGGACTTTCTGGTCCACTCAAACCCCTCTCCACCTGCATTTAATGACCAGGAGGAGAGCAGACAAAAGCTCTATCCTGGATCTCAGAAAGAGAAAGCTCTGTGTGCTAATTTGAACTCAAAGATTAAGGTTTGCATGGTGTTTATGTTTTGTGGGTGTTGGGGACAGCCCCACACTGTATAGAGAGGAACCTGATTGTTTAGTTTAGCGCCGGATGGCGAGGTTTTGTTTTCTGCTTTTTTACGTGTGCTGAGCTTGCAAACCTGTAGTAATAAACTTGGCAAGCCGCCAGATTTTAAAGAAACTGACCTCCATGCTGAATCTTTTCCTCTGAAAAGTGATCTCCACGAGCCAATCTCCCACATGTGGTGGACTCTTCCTGGAGGATGTAGTAAAAGTCCTGTCACAGACCACTGCAGCCCAACAAGAGAGCAATCGCCAGCAGCAGGAAACTAATCGCCAAATTTCACAGGCCGTGGCGACTCAGCAGGAGGAAAATCGCAGGCAGCATGAGGCGAGTGGCCAGGGCATCGCAGCCCAACAGGAGACCAATCGCCAGTTTTCAGAGGCCCTGGTGGAATTAAAGAAGCTATCCGCAAGTCTTGTGCCAGTTGAACAAAAAGGAGGTACGTGCCAGCTACCACCTGCAAAAGATGACACCTGCAGATGATGGAGGCGTACCTCACGACCTTTGAAAGAGTCGCTGATTGCAAAGGATGGCCAAAAGAGCAGTAAGTGGGACTGGTAGCACCTTTACTGACAGGTGAATCCCAAAACGCCTACTTTGATTTGGAACCAGTAAAGGCCCAGGACTGAGACTCAAAAGACAGAGGGGGTCACCATGGCTGTCCATGCTCAACGAGTGCATTCAGTGGTCCTACTGCATGGACAAGCCACCCTGCTCGCAATTGTTCGACCTGATATATCTCACGAGGAAGTGGTTGCAACATGAGACCTTCCCAGGCCCCCAGATTGTGGAGTGTGTGGTAATGGACCGGTATCTGCGTGCGCTTCCTGCTGCTTTGAGGAAGTGGGTCAGTCATGGGGACCCCAAAACTGCCAACCAATTGGTCGACCTCGTGGAGAGATACACTGCTGCTGAGGACTTGTTGCACCCATCTGTGCCCCACTCCAATGTATCTAGCGGTGAAAGATTGCCCGGCGGACCCGGTAAGACTGTTCAAGGAGTCAAGGGCATGGGGAAGTTTGAAAAGACTGCTATGGCTAAAGAGACTATGGGCTGGTGACTGGCTAAAGAGGCCAGGAAGGTCTTGGAGACCCTTGAGAGGACTGGGTATAGAACACATACAGTGCTATCGATTCCATGCATTGGGCCATATTGCTGACAAATTCCCCCTGAATGATGAACCCATGCAATGCGATTATACTTATGTGAATAGACTGCTTTCTCTTTTTGCACAGGTCGCATATACAGCATCATGTTCAAGTCGCATGGAGAAGCAAATGTGCGTGATTTTTGTTGATGGGAGACCAGTCACAGCACTGCTTGACTTGGGTAGTGTGGTAACATTGGTAAAAAGCAATGGTGTAAACCCTGCAAGGTTACACCCGAGCACTGTCGGAGTCATTTGCATCCATGGGGACACTCGTGACTACCAGACGGCGGTGGCTGAGATAGACACCCCTTGCGATAGTGTGACTCATTCAGTGAAGGTGGTACCTTCCCTGCTTTATGACGCCCTAGTGGGCAGGCATTTTCCCCATTTTTGGAGGTTATGGGAAGGCACAGGGAGTCTGGAGGCTAGCGCTCCCCCTGCTTTGGAAGCACGGGACCTCTCACCAGACCTGTTTTGCCAAAGGGAAAGGGAGACTGGTAGCAGGACCGAGGAGGGAGGAGACCCTTTTCCTGTACTGACTGGGGAGCCGGAGGAGGTGGAAGATGGCTCACAGCGAGGGGCTAATGACCCAGACAATGTCTCTGACCCCGACAGTGAGAGTGAACTGTATGAAGTACCTGACTTAGAGGTCCAGAGAGAGGACTTCTGTAGAGAACAACTATGGGATGTCAATCTGTTGCATTAGGTGGTGAAACACAGGGAGGACGAAGTGGAACAGCTAGTGGTTCCCAAACTCTTCCGCAGGATGGTGCTAGATCTGGCCCAATGCCATGTAATGGGGGGACATCTGGATAAGGAGAAAATTCAGGAGAGAATAACCCAGAGTCTTCTGGCCTGGGCTGTATACAGACGTCAAAGAATACTGTGAATCATGCCCTGAGTGTCAAATGACGGCCCTTGTCACCCCATTTTCATAGTCCCCTGGTCCCTCTTCCCATAATTGAAGTGCCATTTGAGCAAATTGGCATGGATTTCATGGGACCAGTAGTAAAATCTGCCCGGGGACACCAGCACATCCTGGTGATACTGAAGCACAAGAGAAACCCCCTTTGGGACTTTGTATGAGGAGACCAACTCACTAAGAACAAGGTAACATATGTAAAAAATTAGATTTATTAATACATTTTAAAAAGGAGCAAACAGACAATCACCCGGATGGGTGATAATTCACATCAAAGACATGGGCAAAAATGGAATGATTATAAACATACAACAAAAAAAAAACAAATATGTAGGGGAATAGCCAAAAAAGGCTTAAAATAAGACCACTAGATCTGCCTTTGATGGCAAAGACCCAACGCGTTTCAATGATGTTTGATCAGAGATCTTCCTCAGGGGTGAGTGTTCGAGATATTAAAAACAGATCCTCTATGTATCAAAAAAGAAAAAGGGATACACAACATAAGTGTCAAATACATATAAAGCATATCGAGTAATATCATCCATAATTGACGTGTCATGATACTGACCATGTTATACAGGGTGTTTAGGGGATCTTCACAAACTGGTTACAAATAATTTCAAGCGTAAGGATATACACCTATATATAAATCTAGAAATCAAGGAGCTCTCATTGGTAAATATGTCAGGAAGTCACCAAGGGGGACAAAAAGAAAAGAAAAGGGAGAGGGGAAAGAGAAGGGGGGAGGGGAAACGGGAAGAAGGGAGAAGAATGAGATGGAAAAAGAGCAGATAAAAAAAAAAAAATTTAAAAATCACACATCGCATATTGAAAATAAAAATAAAAAATAAAAATGCTTACCAGCAGAGTCGTGATTGGGAGGGTCTATAGCCAATGAAAAGATTGGCAAGGGGAAACACCAGATGGAACAAGGATACATACATTGAGGCAAAAACTGGGTATAGATAGAACCCAAAGTGGAACATCAAGTGGGAATAGATACATACCCGTGTTTGAGGGCGAGGGCTGACTGGGCTTGCAGTGGGGTGAACAGATCACAAGTGGGATGCACACATGGAGATTAAGTTGAAGGAGCAAAGGTGCCGGTATGCTGTGTAAAAGTGCAAACAGCTGAAGGTGGTCGTCCAATGCATGCAAAAGCATATACAGGATTGCCAGCAAAAACATGTACCCACCGGGCCTATGGTGTCAACATAGAATGAAGTAGCCAGAGAAAGCATTCCTAACCAAATCCACCTCAAGGAAAGGAAGATGCAGTATATACATCCTACCAAAGTAGGAGAAAAGAGCATATATCTGGAAAATATAACAGGTGGGCAGAAAGTCCAAAACTGTCAGCAAGTAGAAGTTAAACGATTGACATGCATAATAAAAGAAGGCTATGAGGGGTTGCAGTCTATATGAAGGGTAATAAAATTTACCTTGGGTCAACCATTAGACGTGTGTAGTCCCATGTGCACCAAGCGCAGTGCAGGCTTCACAGTGCAAAGCAGTGTACAGCCAATTAATGGGCTCATGAGATGAAAGGGCTCCATCTAGTGGGTAAATGAGGGCCTTACTGGCATACAGTTAAAGGCTAACTTACCACCACGGAGGGGGAAAATAGAGGGGACTGGGGAATTGAGAAAATAATAAAAAATATATAAAAATAAATAAATATATAACACATTATATAAAAAATAATAGTAATGAAAAAAATAATTGCTGTAAAGAAATTCCAGATATAAGAACCAAGGAGTAGCAGACCAACGGTAGGATATTTATCTGGTCAAAAAAACACAAACATGTTTAGTCAAAGCGGAATCAGTCGGAAACATTAAGGTCAGATCTAAGGGAGAAAATTAATCAAGTCAGAGAATACAGATTTAATCATAATTGTAGACCCTATCTGGGCCCCATTAGTTTGTAGCAGAGGTTGAGGGTGAAATATACCAATTTGTGCCTAAATACTCAATGAACTGACAAAGTTTTAAACATAGAATTTTGGGATGATATTACATATCCAGATTTCAGGATTTAATAGGAGTGTTTGGATTCAAAGAGGGCCATATTAAGTAGGAAATGAGGGTGATTAGGTGTAGATTGGAGGTCACTCTAGTTCCGGGCCCCCAGAGGTGAAACCTAAAAAGGGTTTATACGTTATGGCTTCATTAAGGCCCGGATGGATGGTTGCCTTCAAGCGAAAGATCCATTTCTGTTCATGTTGTAACAGGATTTTATTAAAGTCTCCACCATTATGATGATTGATGATGTCTTCCAAGAGGGAGATCACTGTCACACTTCTTCATGCACATATGTCTGAGCCCGCGTCCAGAACTCCTTAATGGTTTTTCCTACATAGAAACTTGAACAGTCACATAGAAGGAGATAGACAACCCCCTTCGTGTTGCAATTAGCAAAGTGTCTAGGCTTATACAACTCGGAGTGTAAGGTCAATGTTA
Organism: Glandirana rugosa; assembly: GCA_018402905.1. NCBI lineage: Eukaryota > Metazoa > Chordata > Amphibia > Anura > Ranidae > Glandirana > Glandirana rugosa. The sequence continues at coordinate 382,389 of BLSH010128571.1, read as the reverse complement.
ACAAATCAGCAGAAATTACAGCCCCCACACTTTAAAGTTCCAGGTCATTTGCATGGATCCTTTCTAGCTCCAGTTTTAAATTCGCTAGATGTAAGAGTGTCTTTCAAGGATCTTGCTATTATAAAAGTAAAAGCCGGGGCATCAGGGACAATGGAGCTCAAAATTTGACCTGTGCGTAAGATGTGCCAAGATTTATTGAAAATTTTCCTAATCCTATGGTGCTGTCTCGAGTATCTAGTGATGATACACAAAGGGTTAGTCTCTGTGTGAAGATTTGGGGTTACAGTAGATCGTGTCTACTTCTGATACATGCCTTTTTGAGGCAAGTGTTGGCGTAAACACGGGCCTTAAGTCTAGTTCTGAGTGCATCTGCCTCCTTTTTAAAAGGTCCCATCATCTGTACAGTTTCTACGTACCCTTAGGTACTAAGGTATGTACCGAAAAAGGGGTTTGGGGTGAAAACATTCCACATGCAGCAGGGAATTCCCTGCTGTTGGTTTACGGTACAGGCTGTTCGTGAGGAGCCCATCCTTCCCCTTCTGTATGCGTATATCCAGAAAGGTGATTTCGCAAGGGCATGACTCATTGTAAATTTCAAATTGAATGCATTGTCCTTCAAAGCTTGAAGGAAGGGGTCAAGACTTTCCACGGGTCCATCCTAGACGACCAAAATGCTGTCCGATACCAAATGACGACCCAGTTAAGAAATAAAGACAATGTCCTCGATTGGGTAAGTGTGCGTTCCCACTCCCCCAGGTACAGATTGGCATAGGATGGGGCACAAGAGGTCAATTATGATTGAGCACAAATTCCAGTGCGTCCAGTAGAAAGTTTACTTGCTTGCATTCAAAACAGCTTTTCTGCGTCACTATATGTTGCAAACTTGCCAGACCCTTGACATGCGGTATGGAACTGTACAAGGCCTCCACGTTGATAGCGACCAATATCGATGTGGGGGGAATGTAGAGTCCATCAATGTTCCGCAGAAGGTGCAGGGTGTCCTGTATGTAACTAAACTAACTGAAACATTACTGCGCAAGATAAAATATTGCAATGACCTCCATTTTATTCCCTAGGGTGTCTGCTAAAAAAAAAAAAAAATGTTTGGGGGTTCTGAGTAATTTTCAAGCAAAAAAAATATGATTTTTACATATAGCAGCAAAGTGCCAGAATTTGTTTGGTAAGGAAGTGTTTAACTACTGTTAGATTATTGGTGATCGAATTGTGTTTGGTTAAAAGTACATCGTGAGATGGGCCTGTGTCAGAATTTATGTGGGATCTAAAAAATCAACATCATTTCCCTATTCATTTTTTGACTATAGTGGTTTCTTTACTTCCTGTGTTTAGGATGGTCGCATATGCAGGTAAAGGGTGGGACAACTTAATGTCAGGTTTTTACAAAGAATTTACCCAAAAAACAAAAAAAAGATACTGAATTGTCATCTGTCTTTTTCAACTTAAGGAAACTATTGGAGAAAAAAAATCCTTAAATCACTGGCACGTGCACTAATTTGAAAAATACTTGAAGCACAAGATAAATCCTTTTGGTTTAAGGGTACAAATCTTTCCTACTCTTGATAACTTGGACACCTTTTTCAAAAATAGATGGGAAGATGTCCTGTCCGGATGCTCTAGAGGTATGATGGCCCTCTTAATAGAGGAATAGCAGAAACCATCTAGAGACCTGGACAAGGAGATCTATTCGATCACCACCCAATTGGCTAACTTTAAACAGTATGCCAATTATTCTAATTTTGATAAAGAATTGAATGAACATCTTGAAAGGTTCAATAGAGATGTCCTCGTTAAAAAAGAAAAAACTCTATTGTGACTTAAATGCCTTTAGAGAAAGTAAGGCGTATAATTAGAGACCCACTCACTCAAGAATAAGATTGGGTCAAAAGAAAATGACCAAGGCTCAAAACTATGACTCAGACGTTTGCTTTATTTCATTTCATCTCTCTTTTTCCTCTAAGGGCTCTTCAAAAAAATCCAAACACACACAAAAAGCTAAAAGGGAATCTCGAAGTGGGGATTCCCAAGAGAGATTACAAGAAACGCATCACAGACTCCAATCACCCCGTACCTTCACAGGAAGCTTCAACCTCGGAGTCAGGTAACTTTTCTTTAGGTGATGGGAATCTTATGCCTTCCACTTCTCACAAGCACACGCGTTACTCAACTATTCCTATTAAGGATTCTATATCTATACCAATGAGGGACACTAACATTGAGTTGGGGCATGATGTTGATTTTTTAGACCCCACACAAATTCTGACAAAGACCCATCTCACAATGTACTCTTAACCCAACACAATTTGATCACCAATAATCTAACAGTAGTTAATCTCTCTGATTTTGAACTTCGTTACGGAAATGGATGTTTTGGGCAAGGGATTACGTTTCTGCCCTAGCGCAAATTTAGATAAATTTCAGGTCATTAAAGACCTCCAATTATTTGCCAGGAAAGTACTACTGAAACAATTATACTCTAAAAAATAATGCAAACGATCACGCCCTAGAAATACAAGAGTTAGAGGCCACAGATGTGATGCTTACACTCATGGATGAAAATTACTCTCCCGATCTGGTAGATCGCGTTGAACTAGATAAATTGCTAGAGCAAATCGCTCACGCAGATTCGAAAAAGGAAATTGCCCTTTCATTGAAAAAGAAATCTGACAAGTTCCCTGCTCTTAACACGAATGTGAACCTACTGCCGTTCATGAAACATACAACTGCTGAGATCCAGAAACTAAAAATCATGCCATACACCCTGGATAATGTATCCCAGGAAGAAAGGAAGGCCTTAAAGTCTTTAGCCGATAACCCCCTTATTGTTGTAAAACCATCCGATAAGGGTGGTGATTCTGAATAGTCACCATCTGCGGTATAGTAATTCTGAATAGTCACCGTCATGTGGATATGTGCATGGCAATCCTCAACAATTCAGAATGGTATTCCAAAATACGGGCAACTAGAATTGATTGCTCCTAAAAGAAGTTCTATCTGCTGGTAGATTCAGCTTTTGCATCGGGAGTTATCCCAAAAAACAAATGGGAATTCATCCGTACTCCCTGGCCCGGTACTCCTACCTTCTATTGCTTACCAAAGCTGCACAAAAGCCTCAGTCACCCGACAGGGAGACCCATTATCTCTGGAAACGGGTGTCTTACAGAGAATTTAAGTAAATGGATTGACCAGCTGTTGCGCCCACATGTCAAAAAACCTTCCTAGTTACATACAGGACACCCTGCGCCTTCTGCGGAACATTGATGAACTGTATATTCCCCCCATGGTGATTTCTGGTCGATATCAACGTGGAGGCCTTGTATAGTTCCATACCGCATGTCAAGGGTCTGTCAAGTATAGACAGTGACGCAGAACAGCCGTTTTGAACACAAACAAACTTTCTACTGGACGCACTGGAAATTGTGCTTAATCATAATTTATTTTCGTTCAATGGTTACCACTACCTCCAGGTACAGGGCGTAGTGATGGGGACCTCTTATGCCCCATCCTACGCCAATCTGTACCTGGGGGAGTGGGAACGCACACTTACCCAATTTAATACATTGTCTTCATTTCTTAACTGGGTCGTTGTTTGGCATCGGTATATAGGCAACATTTTGGTCGTCTGCGATGGACCCGTGGACAGTCTTGACCCCTTTCTCCAAGCTTTGAAGGACAATGCATTCAATTTGAAATTTACAATGAGTCATGACCCTTGCGAAATCACCTTTCTGGATGTACGCATACAGAAGGGGAAGGATGGGCTCCTCACGAGCAGCCTGTACCTTAAACCAACAGCAGGGAATTCCCCGCTGCATGCGGAAAGTTTTCATCCCAAACCCCTTTTTCGGTCCATACCTTACAGTCAGTACCTAAGGGTACATAGGAACTGTACAGATGATGGGACCGTCAACCACTTGCCGACCGTCAACCGCAGGTCTGGCGGCTGCCAGATCGAGCACTGTGAGCGCGCTCACTGTGTTCCGGGGGGGTCAGGGAGCGGGTGCGGCGGACTCGATCTCCGCCGGCTACCCGCGATGCCCCCCCCCCCCGGAGTGAAAGAACGGAGGTCCGTGTATGTGAACACGGATCTCCGTTCTGTGAGGGGAGCCTTCCTCTACATGGAAGCTGTGATCACTCCCCTTCCCCTGCTAGGGCAGCCCACACACAGTTAGAACATGCCCAGGGAACACAGTTAACCCTTAGAGCGCCCCCTGTAGGTTAACCCCTTCACTGCCAATGGTATTTACACAGTAATCAGTGCATTTTTATAGCACTGATCGCTGTATAAATGCCATTGGTCCCAAAAAACTGTCAAAATGGTCCGACATGTCCGCTGCAATATCGCAGTACCGCTAAAAACTGCAGATCGCCGCCATTACTAGTAAAAAATAAAAAAAAAAATAAAAACCCCAGAAATGAATTCTCATCATGCGTAAACGCGGCAACTTTTGTGCAAACCAATCAAACGTCGATTGCGATTTTTTTTATCACAAATATGAGGAAGAATACAAATCGGCCAAAACCGTTGAAAAAAAGGGATTTTTTGTATAACTTACCGTAAAATCCTTTTCTCTGAGTTCACTGACAGACGCAGCAATTCTTATGACACATGGGGGTTATGCTCATCCTACTAGGAGTAGCCTAGGCAAAACAAACAAAAGTGTAGGTTGGCCCCTCCCAGGGGGCCGTCCTCACCTTAGCATATAATCCCCCTGCTCTGTACAGCACACCAGTTCGTAACAAGCCGTAAAAAACCAACGCAGAGGGGTGGGTGCTGCGTCTGTCAGTGAACTCAGAGAAAAGGATTTTACGGTAAGTTATGCAAAAAATCCCTTTTTCTCTTCCGTTCACTGACAGACGCAGCAATTCTTATGACACATGGGGACGTCCTAAAGCAGTGCCAATCAAGAGGGGTGGGCAAACCATAACAACTGTACCCAACAGAAAAACGCCCTCTCAGGCGGCGCTAACCGCGCCTATACTGCCGCTAAATGCCCAGGACGTACTAACTGCCCTGGTGGAATGAGCCGTGACTGGAAACGGGGGAACCTTACCCCGAATCTCATATGCATGAGTCACGGTCTTCCGTATCCAACGAGACACGGTAGCTGACGAGGCCACCATACCTTAGCGCGACCCTTCAGTCAGCAAAAATAAAGAATCAGACTTCCGAAAGGAAGCTGTAGAACTTAAATACACCCGCAAGGCCCTCACCACATCCAAAGAATGCAGCTCAACTTCTTTGGGATATGATGGGTGCGGGCACAATGAGGGGAGAACAATATCCTCATTTAAATGAAAGGAAGAAACCACCTTCGGAAGAAAGGGGAAGGTCGCAAAACTGCCTTGTCCTTATGGAGGACAAAGTAAGGCGACTTGCAGGATAATGCTGCTAACTCCGACACCCGCCTGGCGGATGTGATAGCTACCAGAAAGGCCACCTTCTGCGACAACAACTGTAAGGGTATGTCCCTAATCCTTTCATATGGCGGTTTCTGCAAAACAGAAAGCACCAGATTCAAATCCCACGGTGCCAAAGGCGACCGTATCCAAGGAGCCACATGACGTACCCCCTGTACAAATGTACGGATCAATGAATGAGACACCAAGGGCCGTTGAAAAAGAACCGCCAGGGCCGAAATCTGCCCCTTAAGCGTACTTAACACCAGGTTCTTGTCCAGACCTTGCTGTAAAAATGACAGTACTCTGGATACTCTATAAGAGCAGGGGTTCCAACCCCCTGCCTCGCACCAGGTACGCCTTCCAGGTCCTATGATAAATCTTACGTGAGGAACTCTTACGTGCTTTTATCATAGTAGGGATTACGGAGTCAGAGACACCCCTATCCCTCAATACCTGGGACTCAATAGCCAAGCCGTCAAAGCCAGCGAGGGTAAAGCAGGGTGCAAGATGGGCCCCTGAAATAGCAGGTCCCCGTGAAGCGGAAGCCGCCACGGAACCTCTGCTACCATCCGTACTACGTCGGTATACCAAGGATGCCGGGGCCAAGCCGGAGCTACCCGGATTGTCGGGATTTCCTCCGCCTCTACCCCGCGTACGACCCGTGGTAGAGCCTTTAGAGGAGGAAAAATGCACAGCAGCCGATACTGCCCTCAAGGCCTGTGAAACACTGCCCCCCGATGGATCAGAGCCGCCTCCACGGCTGTTGCTGCGCTTTTTGTTCCGCCCTGATGGCTTACGTACGCCACCTCCGTGGCATTGACCGACTGAACCAGAACCGGGCGGCGCAGCCCTACTGTCCCACGGGACAGTCAGAGCTTGATCGCTCTCAGTTCCGGTACCTACATCGACCAATTGAGGGGAAGAAAACTTCTCCCCCCTTTTAGGGCCAAAACCTGAATCCCCCAAACCAAGGGTCCTCGGGACTGACACTCCGACCTGATCGGCCTGTCCAGGGATAGAGGAGATTTGTCCCACCGCGACTAAATTGCCTTCCGCAGGAGCCGAGTGTTCTGGGCGTAAGGTATCGCTTCGCAAGTCGACCTCCTGAGCCCCAACACCCGTATACAGAACCGTAAGGAGAACCACTGGCGCGATCACAGGGTTCGCCCTGCCTAAAGCATTAGAAGCTTGCTCAGTGTTAGGAACACCCCAGCCTGTACCGTGTCTGGCATCAGACCCAGGTACTCCAGCCGGCAAGCCGGCGTTCAAGATGACTTCTGTCTGCTGAGCGCCTGACTGGCGCCTAGAGGCGCCTCCTGACGCTTCTGCGGAAGCCTCCGTTTGAGGGGAAGGACTTTTCTGGGGCAGAGAGCTGCTTGCAACCCCCAGACACCGGCCCCCAACCCTTGAGGTGGGTGGGGGCCACCCATCATGCGGAGGCAGACTTGTCCTCCGCTTTTTCGGGCTTACGCTGCCAGGGCCCCTTGTTGCGGCCCATAAACGCCTTCCCGGCCTTGCCCGCTGGGCTGGGCGCCTGAAAAACCTTCTGACCAGAAGAGACAGGACCTTGCCTACGACGGTGATCTTGCCGCTTCGGCTATGGAGGGAAAGCACTCTTTCCTCCCGTAAATCCTTAATATTTTTATCCAATTGTGGGCCAAACAGATGCTCTCCCTGAAAGAGCAGGTCTGCCAGAGCTTTCTTTGAAGCCTGGTCGCCCGACCAAGAGCGGAGCCACAGCATCCGCCTGATAACAATTGAAAAAAAAACAAAAAATTTTTTTTTTTTGACAATATGGGAAGAAGGTCCAAAGTCGCATGGCATATGTAGCGGAGACCTTCTTCCAAATGTTGCATCCGCTGTACCTCAGCCTGTGCACATTCACTAGACAAACTAGTGCACAGAGCGGCAGCGTGCTCGCGAAGAGACTGTGCCGCCATAGCAGTTGCTAGCGCCGTTCGCATGGCTGACCCAGCCAACAAGAATAGTGCATTTAGATACTGTCTCTGTGCGGCGATCGGCCGCCTCTTTAAAGGATGGAGACCCCTCCAAGGGGATGGTGGTTGCCTTTTTCACACGAGCCACAGCAGGGTCCACCACCTAGGAAGCCCATCTCTTAGTAAAGCTTTCCTCAAAGGGGTAGCGAACAGCAAAGCTTTTAGGCAAAGTCAAGGAACTTGGTGGCTTCCGCCATTCCTTGAACACTGCCTGTTCAAACACCTGATAATAAGGGTAAGCCCTAGGGGACCTAGGGGGTCTAAGCGGTCCACAAACATATGTGGACTCATGCGACTCCCGTTTGGTCCAGTCGCATAGAGTCGCGAATATCAGTGCTTCCACTATCGCTTTATCCCGCGAACTAGGAGCCTCCTGATCCTCTTCGCCCTCTGAGGGCGGCTCACCCTCTTAAAGATCCACAGGTGTGACCACTGAGGCGCTTTCTAGATCTGAATCCTCCCCTGAGGAAAGAGGAGGGGGTGGGCGCTTCTGGGGGCCCCTCGGAACGGGCACCCCTGCCCGGGGAAAGAACTCCCCAAACACCGCCCTCAGCTGTTCCAAGGACACTAATGATCCTGGGGTGGACTGTAGATCTGCAGGTATACCTGCCATAGAATTGCCGGCCTCTGACATCTCAGCCCGGCACCCCCACTGTGTAACCACCACCTCTAACAGACCCCCACCGGCTGGCCGCCACAGAGCTGCCCAGGTGCCCACTCTCCATGCCTCTAGGGTGGAAGAGGGGTTCACTCACCAATCCGACGGGCGCAGCAGGTAGCCACCCGGAGCAGACCTACCTCCCCGCAAGGAGGCATGCTGCTGGCCAGGCCACTGGAAAGGCGAACCAGTCACTGGGCTCTAGTGCGTTTTAGCCACTGGCCGCCCGGACGGAACGGGCGCTATGCGGTGGGCCCCCCTAAGGGGGATCGCATAGTGTCGGCCGGACTGAGGAAAGATTAGGATTCGAGATATCCTCTATACCACCAGCCAGCTTCTTGATAGCAGTCTTCCTTAGATGAATCTTCAGGAGACGCAGATCCCATAGGGAACCAGGTCTACTCCTTGTACTAGGCAAATGAAAACTGGTGTGCTGTACAGAGCAGGGGGATTATATGCTAAGGTGAGGACGGCCCCCTGGGAGGGGCCAACCTACACTTTTGTTTGTTTTGCCTAGGCTACTCCTAGTAGGATGAGCATAACCCCATGTGTCATAAGAATTGCTGCGTCTGTCAGTGAACGGAAGAGAAAAAATGTTTTTTTTTGGATTTGTATTTTAGCAAAAAGTAAGAAATTTGGGTTTTTTTGCAAAATTGTCGCTCTTTTGTTTATAGCGGCGATCAGAAATGACACAGCGGTGATCAAATACCACCAAAAGAAAGCTCTATTTGTGGGGAAAAAAGGACGCAAATTTTGTTTGGGTACAACGTTGCACGACCGCGCAATTGTCAGTTAAAGCGACGCAGTGCTGAATCGCAAAAAGTGCTCTGGTCCTAAAGTGTGAAATCCTTCCGGGGCTGAAGTGGTTAAAAAGGACGCAAATGCACTCAGAACTAGACTTAAGGCCCGTGGTTACTCCAACACATGCCTCAAAAAAGGCATTCAAAAAGGCATGTATCAGAAGTAGACACGATCTACTGTATAACCCCAAATCTTCACACAAAGTCTAACCCTTTGCGTATCATCACTAGAGATACTCGAGACAGCACCATATGATTAGGAAAATTGTCAATAAATATTGGCACATCTTACGCATGGATCAAATTTTGAGCTCCATTGTCCCCGATGCCCCGGCTTTTACTTTTAGAAGAGCAAGATCCTTGAAAAACACTCTTACATCTAGCGAATTTACTGGAGGTTGAAAGGATCCATGCAAACGACCTGGAACTTTTAAATGTGGGGGCTGTAATTTCTGCCAATTTGTTAACACTGGCCTTACCATCTTACCAAATGGTGAGTCATAAGCCTAGACACTTTGCCAATTGCAACACAAAGGGGGTTGTCTATCTCCTATGTGACTGTTCAAGTTTCTATGTAGGAAAAACTATTAATGAGTTCTGGACGCGGGCTCACAGACATATCATGTGCATGAAGAAGTGCGACAGTGATCTCCCTCTTGGAAGACATGTCATCAATTATAATGGCCTTTTTCCCAAAGTCTCCTTCCTCATCCTGGACAGAGTCCACATGGGCATGAGAGGGGACTTCAATAAAATCCTGTTACAACATGAACAGAAATGGATCTTTCGCTTAAAGGCAACCCTCCATCCGGGCCTTAATGAAGCCATAGCGTATAAACCCTTTTTAGAAGGTTTCACCTCTGGGGGCCCAGAACTAGAGTGACCTCCAATCTACACCGAATCACCCTCATTTCCAACTTAAAATGGCCCTCTTTGAATCCAAGCACTCCCGTTAAATCCTGAATTCTGGATATGTAATATCATCCCAAAATTCTATGTTTATTATTGAGTTATTGAGTATTTAGGCACAAATTGGTATATTTCACCCTCAACCTCTGCTAAAAACTAATGGGGCCCAGACAGGGTCTACAATTATGATTAAATCTGTATATTCTCTGACTTGATTCATTTTCCCTCTTAGATCTCACCTTAATGTTTCCGACTGGTTCCGCTGTGACTAACATGCTTGTGTTGTTTTTTTGACCAAATATCCTACCATTGGTCTGCTACTCCTTGGTTCTTATATCTGGAAGTTCTTTACACCATTTTTTTTTCATTACTATTTTTTATATTATGTGTTATATAGAATATCATATATACTATATATTATTTTTTATTTATTTTATATATTTTTTTTTATTATTTTCTCAATTCCCCAGTTCCCTCTATTTCCCCCCTCCGTGGTGGAAAGTTATCCTTTATCTAACTGTATGCCAGTCGGGCCCGCTTTACCCACTAGATGGAGCCCTTTCATCTCATGAGCCCATTAATCGGCTCTACACTACTTTGCACTGTGAAGCCTGCAGTGTCATTCCTTTTGGACTGTCGGCTCTCTTCTTTGTTTCCCCCTCAGATGACGTCATTGCATGTGTTCCCGGCGGATGCCGGGTTTTTGGCGAGCAGTGCTGTGGCGGCTTCTGTCCGTGACGTAGGGGCTCCTCCCCCTGTGATCTCCGACAATGCCCTGCACTTGCCACCCCTCTTTCGCTCTCTTCCTGGTGGATTGGAGGTCGCACTTTGGCGCCCTGCAACACCGCCCCATCCATTTCCCTGATTGGCTGCCACTGACCTGGCTAGGGGTATTTAAGAAGGGCTAACTCCTGGCAGTGACTTAAGGGCTCACTGCGCTTGGTGCACATGGGACTACACGTCTGATGGTTAACCCAAGGTAAATTTTATTACCCTTCATAGCCTTCTTTTATTATGCATGTCAATCGTTTAACTTGCTTCTACTTGCTGACAGTTTTGGACTTTCTGTCAAACCTGTTATATTTTCCAGATATATGCTCTCTTTTCTCCTACTTTGGTAGGATATATATACTGTGTCTTCCGTTCCTTGAGTTGGATTCGGTTAGGAACGCTTTCTCTAGCGACTTCATTCTATGTTGACACCATAGGCCCGGTGGGTAGGTACATGTTTTTGCTGGCAATCCTGTATATGCTTTTGAATGCATTGGACGACCACCTTCAGCTGTTTGCACTTTTACACAGCATACCGGCACCTTGGCTCCTTCAACTTAATCTCCTCCATATGTGTGTCCCACTTGTGATCTGTTCACCCCGCTGCAAGCCCAGTCAGCCCTTGCCCTCAGAAACACGGGTATGTATCTATTCCCACTTGATGTGCCACTTTGGGTTCTATCGAAAGCAGAGCTAGTGGTCTGCTTTTAAACCTTTTTGGCTATTAATCTGCATATTTGTTTTTGTTTATTGCTATATGTTTATAATCATTCAATTTTTGCCCAAGTCTTTGATGTGAATCATCAGCCATCTGGGTGATTGTCTTTTTGCTCCTTTTTAAAATGTATCAATAAAGATCATTTTTTACATATGTTACCTTGTCCTTAGTGAGTTGGTCTCCTCATACAAAGTCCCAAAGGGGGTTTCACTTGTGCTTCTACTTACTTTGTCTGGGATGGGGGTAGAACCACTAATAGTTTGGGGTTATAATTGACAGCAATCTATATAATCTATCCTGGTGATACTGGACTAACCGACCTGCTATCCTGAGGCCATACCCTTGCGTAATACCTCCGCCAAGACTAAGACAGACTATCACCAAGGAACTGTAGCATAAAAAAAAAAAAAAAGATATGTGCGCGCAGCCTAATATCAGCCCAGTCTGTGCATTTATATTTTAAATTAAGCAGTCTATACAATATAGTCCCAAGGAAGTGGAGATGATGATCCCCACCACTTCACTCAGTCTATGGGGTGAGGGAAACAGTTCATGGGAGATCCAAAAACAAGGCAGCCAATCCTAAGAAGCAGAACCAGGCTTCACATAACTGAAAGAGAAAAAGACAAAGGAGGTGCCTCTAAGTGCAATATTAAGAGTTATTTTATTACAAGAGGATTAAAAACACTCAGTGTAAAGAGGTAATCAGCATGGGGGTCAGTCCATGGTGGCGTCACTGCAGATCTCTGCGATGGGGGGATTTATCCCAGACCACTGGCAGCAAGTCTTTCATCCAGGGAAGAACATAATCAGCCGGCTGGAGACCCAGGGCGAGGCTTGGAGCGCGGTGGACAGGGCGCAGGCTGGTGACGTCACAATAGCGCGACGCGTTTCGTAGGCGGAAACGGTCCAGATGACGGTAAGACCGCGCCTCTTCCTCAGGCAAGGACTGGCCTATAGGGGAGGTGTTAGGTATATATAGGTGGAAACAGGATGCGGGGCAGAAGCAATGAGAGTGAACTCTCTAGACTACATCCGGGGGAAATGGGAGGAGGGAAAGGAAGTGTAAGCAGAGGAGGTAGATTTGAGCGCAAAGTGGTCTGATGATCGTAGGTGCAGATATGGTATAAGACCATCAATGGGAAAGTAATTACATAAAAAATTATATCTAAAATCACAGGAATTCTTCAATAATATTTAAAAAGTGTGGATACACAATGTACGGAAACATAAAATAAAGAGAAAAGGGTCATTAAAGTGCAGATGCCTGAGATAGTCATGTACAAGATAATAAAATCGTGATAAGAACTTATTAGTGTATTGTGTATAGGCGATATTGTATGGATAATTTTAAGGAGACAAAGGTCGCATATGGGCTGTATACGGACTATATAATAGGTCACTAAAGAGAAGACTTGTCATAGAGACGCCTTATCAGAGCATCTATGTATTCCACATATAATTATGTACCGTGTACGGAGATCACCGACAGGGTCTCAAGGGAGACAGCGATCACTCGACAAACGTACACTCAGATGTATAATTAAGGTCAACTTATTATTAGTAAGCGTAGGACAGAACATGTATGCCAGAGCATTTATGCCAGAACATTAGGCTATAGACTATAGGGATGTGGTAAGTCTGATATGGTCATCCAGAAAAAACTAAAGAAGTTCAGGAGAGACTTGGAGGACTATAGATCTGATCTAGTCTTCTCCTGGAACAAGAAACCCAATGGGTCCCGCCTACCCCCTACTGGTCCCAAATCTCACCATCCCGTCTCTTCTACCATGCCTTCTAAATGTGACCCCCTAGCCCATATCCCCCCCCTGATGTCTATAAAATTACCCGCCCGATCTCATCATCAGGCTGACAGTCCCCAACCATCGCATACAACCAAAACTATAACCACTAAGGGTAAAGAACTCAGAAGTCGATGGCTATAGAATCCAATCGACTACTGGCTCAAAATAAATTTCACAATAGAGGTCCTACAGCACGCCCCGGCTCTGCCTGCCCCGCAATAACCCCTTCACAATCTCCTGATAACAGGATCTCGGATCCCACCCCCCTATCTACACATCATCCCAGTAATTCCTCCCTTCCCCACCCAATATCTGGTTCCACTACTCCTTCTGCTCCTTCCAGGCATCTGGAGCATCCCCTGTCAATAGTACCACTCAGTAATGACAGTCCTCATTCAGAAATTTGGAATAGTCAGTTGGTTGATCATCGTGATACCAATGATAAGGACCAAACTTCTTTTTTAGTGCTCGGTCCTCCTCTGTCCCAACTCAGAAAAAGAAAACTTTCAGGAGAGGCTGCAGAGGACGACGAACTAAGAACAAATCTCCATGTTCCAAAACAACGCAGACAATAAAGATTTTCAACCTTTCATCTCATGTACTATCCACGTCTGCAAACAACTCTTCTCAGCCGTGGCCTGAATTTTGCTCCCACATATCACCCAAATCCATTCCAGCTCTTTAAGGACCTCAATGCATACATTCGGAAACTCACATTATGCAGACATTTCCGCATTAAAGATGGTAAAAACTTTCCTATAACTTCGCCCCCTTTCCTCCCTGACCAAGAATTGATCTTAGAACTTGATAACGATGTGCTGGATAACCTGGAGGAATTGGCCACTGACCCAGACAACCTATGCCTGTATACCCAACACTTCGCCACCTCTCCGCCCATTACACACTCTTCCCTTAAACCCAAATCCATATTTTTCCCGACTCAATCCAAAGGGCCCTATATTGAAAGTTTCTACAGGCTAGTTTTCTCAGATTTCAAAAAACTATGCGAGTCTACCCAAAATAGATATAGTAATCTATCCCCTGCAGAAAAAACAGCGTTGGAAGAGTTGAGCAATACATACAATCTGGGGACCAAGGCTGCCAATAAGGGAGGCGGTATTGTTATTCAGAACAGGGATAATTATGTGGCCGAAGCCCATAGATTGCTGGCAGACCGCACCACCTACCAGCCCCTACGTGCAGACCCCACTGCCCAGTATGCCCAGGAAGCCACCTCGTTGGTCAAATCAGCACTAGCCAATGGCATTATAAGCAAAACTGAGGCCGCCTTCCTCCTGAATAAATTTTACCAAATACCGTATTTTTACCACTTGCCTAAAATACACAAGTGTTTACAAGACCCTCCTGGAAGGCCCACTGTGGCAGCCATGGAAAGTGTCACATCCGGTTTTAGCAAATATGTTGACTTTCATTTACAGCCTATTGTTACACAATTGTCCTCTTATATCCGAGATGGGTCTCACCTGTTAGGGATACTTGCCAACTACAAATGGGAATCCTCTTACATGTGATTATCCCTGGATGTGTGCTCTCTTTACACCTCCATCCCTCACGAGTACGGACTCAGGGCTTTGGAACATTTTCTTGCAGAAAACCCAATGATGAACCCCAGACAGGCAAAATTCATCCTAGACGCCACCTCCTTTTGTCTTACCCATAATTATTTCAATTTCGATGGCAGCTTTTATCTCCAGACACAAGGCACGGCTATGGGGGCAAATTTTGCCCCCTCTTACGCTAATCTCGCCATGGGGTATTGGGAGGAAAAACATATATCCACTAACAACCCCTTCTCAGCCAACATTGTTTTTTATGGTCGATATATCGACGATATAATCATCATTTGAGATGGCCCTCCCGACCTCATTGAGCAGTTTTTAGACCATTGCAATAACAACTCTTATGGTCTCTCTTTCACACATGTTTCAAGCCCTAGCTCCTTAGCCTTTTTGGACCTGGAGCTGTACCATGTGGGAAACATACTAGCCCGGAACTACACCAAGCCCACAGCTGGCAACTCTTTCTTGCACTATAAGAGCTGCCATTACCCTCCATGGGTAAATAACATCCCTAAGGGCCAATATTGCAGATTGAGAAACAATTGTACTACTATTGAAGACTACACAGCCCAAGGTACCCTCCTTAAGAACAAATTCTTGGATAAGGCTTACCCCGAGGATTTGGTAGACGAGGCCTTCATGACTTATGCAACAAAACAACAGCACAAAAAACGGGATGCTACAAATCATTCCCTACGTTTCATGACGACTTTCCATAATAAACATAAAAATATGGAAAAAATATTAGCTAGACACTGGAATGTTTTGTTGCAGGACCCTCATCTAAAGGATGAACTACCTCCCAGTGCTCGTGTGACTTATCGCCGAGCCCCGAATCTTAAAGGAAGGATTGCGTCCAGTAAATTAAAAAAACCTAGGACTGAATCCACCCACCTCACATTAATTCCTTTAGTAGGCATGTTCCAATGCCGGAAGGCACTTTGCAAAACATGTGCCTTCGTTAATCATGGGCAATCCTCCTTTGAGGCCAAAGGAAAGGTTTATCCACTAAAACAGTTTTATAACTGCTCCTCCAACTTTGTAGTTTACTGCCTCACCTGTCCATGTGGTCTGCTATATGTGGGCCGCACAATCCGACCTCTGAGATGTCGCTTCGGCGAACACCGTAGGTTGATTGAAGAAGGCGAGGACCATCATAGTGTGCCTCGACACTTTCTAGAAAAACACAAGAGGTCCACACAAGGTTTGAGGGTGTGGATTATTGAACAAATCTCTGGCACATTACCCGAAGCAGAACGTTTTAAAAAACTCTGCGCACGGGAAACTTACTGGATATTTTCCCTAGATGTTCTCTCACCTGGCGGCCTCAACGAGAGCATTGAGACATCCACCATCCTATAGTCTCACATACTCATGTGCCGGCTCATTTTTATAGTTCTCCTACTAGGTGTAAATTAACAGCAGAAAATTGGGTGCTGCTTTTTATTGCAATAAACTTAAAGTGTTTCATGCATATACCTCTGCAATACCAAAAATAACCTCTAAAACCATGAGTGGTTTCTTTGACCCGGTATAGTGATATATATATATATATACATACTCACCAACACTCTCACCTCAGTTCAGCAAATTAACAATATTTTAATAGTTTTATATGTTTATATGTTTTTAATACCTACCAAGTGCTTATGACTATTGTACACGGTCCACACATGACTTTTTTACCCAGAACATGTGGCACACTGTTGGTTACATGTGGTTTTCCAATCTGCGATTATATAAATGCCCTATAAAATCGCATGTGCATAAGTAATTTTATACTTTATATTATGTGTGTACGAATTGGTCACATACAACTCTCGTATGATTCCCTCCGTCATTGAGATGATACAGACTTACCACATCCCTATAGTCTATAGCCTAATGTTCTGGCATAAATGCTCTGGCATACATGTTCTGTCCTACGCTTACTAATAATAAGTTGACCTTAATTATACATCTGAGTGTACGTTTGTCGAGTGATCGCTGTCTCCCTTGAGACCCTGTCGGTGATCTCCGTACACGGTACATAATTATATGTGGAATACATAGATGCTCTGATAAGGCGTCTCTATGACAAGTCTTCTCTTTAGTGACCTATTATTATATAGTCCGTATACAGCCCATATGCGACCTTTGTCTCCTTAAAATTATCCATACAATATCGCCTATACACAATACACTAATAAGTTCTTATCAAGATTTTATTATCTTGTACATGACTATCTCAGGCATCTGCACTTTAATGTCCCTTGTCTCTTTATTTTATGTTTCCGTACATTGTGTATCCACACTTTTTAAATATTATTGAAGAATTCCTGTGATTTTAGATATAATTTTTTATGTAATTACTTTCCCATTGATGGTCTTATACCATATCTGCACCTACGATCATCAGACCACTTTGCACTGAAATCTACCTCCTCTGCTTACACTTCCTTTCCCTCCTCCCATTTCCCCCGGATGTAGTCTAGAGAGTTCACTCTCATTGCTTCTGCCCCGCATCCTGTTTCCACCTATATATACCTAACACCTCCCCTATAGGCCAGTCCTTGCCTGAGGAAGAGGCGCAGTCTTACTGTCATCTGGACCGTTTCCCCCTACGAAACGCGTCGCGCTATTGTGACGTCACCAGCCTGCGCCCTGTCCACCGCGCTCCAAGCCTTGCCCTGGGTCTCCAGCTGGCTGATTATCTTCTTCTCTGGACGAAAGACTTGCTGCCAGTGGTCTGGGATAAATCCCCCCATCGCAGAGATCTGCAGTGACGCCACCATGGACTGACCCCCATGCTGATTACCTCTTTACACTGAGTGAGTGTTTTTAATCCTCTTGTAATAAAATAACTCTTAATATTGCACTTAGAGGCGCCTCCTTTGTCTTTTTCTCTATCACCAAGGAACTGGTCCAGGTGTTTAGTCGGGTAGGGATCCCTAAAGAAATCGTGATGGATCAGGGTATCCTGTCCAGAGTGACCAGAGAATCATGCAAGTTGTACAAAATCTCCCATCTCCGTACCTCGGTTTACCACCCCCAAACTGACGGTCTAGTGGAAAGGTTTAACAAGACCCTCAAGAGTATGCTAAAAAAAGGTGGTAGATAAAGATGGGCAAGATTTGGACTTTCTGCTGCCGTACCTCATGTTTGCCATACGAGAGGTTCCACAGGCGTCTACGGGGCATTACCCCTTTGAACTTGCATGACAGACATCCCAGGGGGCTGCTAGATGTCGCAAAAGAGACATGGGAAGGAGAGGCCACCCCCTATAGAAGTGTCACAGAGCATGTCTCCTTGATGCAGGATTGAATCACAGCTGTCCTGCCCCTTGTACGAGAGCATATGGAGCAAGCCCAGGAAGCCCAGAGAAGTGTTTACAATCGGGGTACCAAACCCCAAACTTTCAACCCCAGAGACTGAGTGCTGGTGCTAGTCCCCACGGTTGAAAGTAAATTCCTGGCAAAGTGGCAGGGTCCCTTTGAGGTTAGGGAAAGAGTGGGGAATGTGTACTACAACGTTTACGAGCCTGGGAAAAGGAAACCGGAGCAGATTTACCATGTTAATCTCCTAAAACCGAAGGACAGTTTATTGGCGGTGCCCACTCCCCAAAAGGACAGGTTACCCCGACCCCGTATGTCCCCATAACCGAGTCCTTGTCCCTGACGCAACAAAATGAGGTTAAGGAATTTGTCAGAAACAGAGACTCTTCCCTACCCAGACTGACCACTGTACTACAACATGACAATCACGGAACCAGGGGTCTGTGTAAATGTAAAACCCTACCGAATACCTGAGGCTAGACGAGAGGCAGTGGCGAGAGAAATAAAAATGTTGAAGTTAGATGTGATAGATGAGGCTCACAGCGCCTGGTCAAGCCCTATAGTACTGGTCCCAAAGCCCGATGGCACTATCCGGTTCTGTAACGATTTCAGGAAGCTGAATGAAGTGTCTAAGTTTGACACATACCCGGTTGCAGGTTGACAAACTTGTGGATAGGTTGGGAGGTGCCCGGTACATAACCCTAGACCTAACCAAGGGATACTGGAAGATCCCCCTAACGGAGTCAGCAAAGGAAAAATAGGATTTTTTTAACTCACCGTAAAATCCTTTTCCCTTTCGTTTTTTGACGGATGCAGCATCTCTTCATTACGCCTGGGGTCATGTCACCTTTCACTAGGAGTGGACTAGGCAGAACTTCAGTTCAGCTAAAATGCAGACACAGCCCCTTCCCAGGGGGCGGTCCTCCTTGGTATAAGCCCCCACCAGCCAGCTCAGCCTTCAGTCCGTAACAAGCAGTGAAAGCTCGAACCAAACAAAGCGGTGAGTGCTGCATCCGTAAATGAACTGTGTGAAATGAGTTAAATTCCATTTTCTCTTTAGTTCATTGACGGATGCAGTATCTCTTCATTACGCCTGGGGACGTCCCAAAAGCAGTGTCAAGAGGGGTGGGTAATGCAAAAACAAAATTTCACCCAATGGGGGAACTCTCCACAAAGATTTGGAGGAACCTCACACAACGGCCTGCAAAACCTTGCAGCCAAAAGCAGCAACCGAAGATGCTGCAACATCAACTTTGTAAAACTTAGTAAAGGTGTGCACTTAGGATCATGTAGCCGCTCTGCACACTTGAGAAACCGACGCCTGATGGCGGAAAGCCCAGGAAGTGCTAATCGCCCTGGTAGAGTGAGCCGTGACAGGAAAGGGGGGCTCGAGATCCCACAAGTCATACGTACGGGTCACTGTGTCTAATCCATCGAGAAATGGTGGCCGAAGAGGCCGCCAAGCCCTTGCGTGGTCCACCCACCACGACAAAGAGCACATCCGACCTCCGAAAAGAGGCCGTGGTCGCCAGGTACACCCGCAAAGCCCTAACCACTTCCAAGGAATGCAAGGCAATCTCCTTAGGATGGGACGGGCGCCGACAAAGCGAAGGAAGGACAATGTCCTCGTTCATGTGAAAAGAATTCGGCATGGAAGGAAGGTGACAGGCGCAAAACCGCCTTATCGTCGTGTAGGACCAGATACGGAGGCCTACACGACAGAGCCGCCAACTCTGACACTTGTCTGGCCGAAGTGATGGCTACCAGAAAAGCCACCTTCTGCGAAAGCAGTTGTAAGGAAATTTCCCTGATATTTTCAAAGGGAGGCTTCTGAAGCCCAGAAAGGACCAGATTGAGGTCCCAAGGCGCCAAAGGCGTACGCACCTGGGGAGCGACATGTCGGACCCCCTGCATAAAGGTGCGAATCAACAAATGCGTCGCCAAAGAACGCTGAAAAAAGATAGCCAAGGCAGAAACCTGACCCTTGATAGTGCTCAACGCCAGTTTACGGTCCAGGCCTTGCTGAAGTAAAGCTAGCACCTGGGACACCGAAAAGGAACGGGGGTTCCATGCCC
This sequence comes from Glandirana rugosa, assembly GCA_018402905.1. NCBI lineage: Eukaryota > Metazoa > Chordata > Amphibia > Anura > Ranidae > Glandirana > Glandirana rugosa. The sequence goes on along the minus strand of BLSH010128571.1, from coordinate 362,344 downwards.
CCCTTCGCACCAGGCAATATACGCTCTCCAGGCGCGATGGTATATCTTCCTAGAAGTGCACTTACGTGCCTTGAGCATGGTGGGAACCACCGAAGCGGAGACCCCCCCGATCTCTCAAGACCTGGGATTCAATAGCCAGGCCGTCAAAGCCAGAGAGGGTAAAGCAGGGTGCAAGATGGGACCCTGGGACAGAAGGTCCTCGTGAAGCGGGAGACGCCAGGGAGTATCCACCACCATCCGCACCACGTCGGCGTATCACGGACGCCGAGGCCAATCCGGAGCCACCAGAATGGCTGGAATCCCCTCCACCTCTATCCTGCGCAAAAGATGCGGAATCAGCTTGAGAGGGGGAAAAGCATAGATGAGCCGATACTGGCTCCACGGAGCTACAAGGGCGTCCGCCAGCGGATTCCTTACCCTGCTCATGAAGGTCTGACCCTTTCGATTGAGCCGGGACGCCAGCAGATCTACGTCTGGAGCGCCCCATTTTTGGCAAAGTTGCCGGAACACATGCGGATGCAGGGACCACTCTCCCTGATCCAACCTCTGTCGGCTGAGGTAATCCATTTGCCAATTTTCTATGCCCGGAATGTACACGGAGGAGACAGCTGACACATGAAGCTCTGCCCACCGCAGAATGTGAGCCACCTCTAATGCTGCCGCCGAGCTTCTTGTTCTGCCCTGATGGTTCACATATGCCACGGCCATGGCATTGTCCGACTGGACTGACGGGGCGCCCTCGCAGCCTTCCCGACCAATGGGAGAGGCAATGCCTGATGGCCCAAAGTTCCAGCACATTGATCGGGAGCAGACTTTCCTCCCAAGACCAATGACCCTGGGTTGCCAACTACCCCAGGACCCCCCCCCCCCCCCCAGCCGCTTAGACTGGCATCTGTGGTCACTACGGACCACATCATGGGGAGGAAGGACTTCTCCTCCTTCAGGGCCAAGGCCCTTAACCACCAAATTAGAGAGGACCTGGCCTCGCGGTCCAGCTTGACCAGGTGATCCAGGGATAGAGGAGATTTGTCCCACCAAAGCAGAATGAAGCTCTGCAGGGACCGGGTATGACTCTGGGCATACGGAACCATCTCGAAGGTGGACACCATGAGCCCCAGGACCCGCATGCAAAACCTCAGAGAGGGCCACTTCTCTGACAGAAGAGACCTCACCGCCTGCTGCAGCGTCTGCAGTTTTCCTGAAGGAAGAAAAACTCTTGCTCTGACCGAGTCCAAGGTCAAACCCAGGTACTCCAGGCGGTGTGATGGAGTCCACACCGACTTCGGCCGCTTGATCACCCATCTTAACTCCTGCAGGGTGTGCAGTGTGATGGCTATGTTGTCCCTCAGAGCTGAGGCTGACTCTGCCCGCAGAAGCAGGTCATCCAGATATGCCAGAACTGCAATGCCCCTCTGCCGCAATAGAGCCAACACCGGGGCCAGGAGCTTGGTGAAAACACGGGGGGCCGAGGCCAGGCCGAATGGCAAGGCCACAAACTGGTAGTGGTGAGTGCCCACCGTGAAACGTAGAAAACGTTGGTGCGAGGCACAGATTGGGACATGCAGATATGCATCCTTGATACCCAAGGATGCTAGCAAGTCCCCCTGGCAAATGGCCGCTACCACCGAGCGGACTGACTACATCCTGAATATCCACGCCTGAACATAAATGTTGAGCACCTTCAGATCCAGGATGGGCCTGACCCAATCCTTCTTTGGGACCACAAACAGGTTGGAGTAAAAACCATGGAAACGTTCCATGGCCGGCACAACCACCCCCTTGTAGAGCAGATCCTGCACGGCCCCCCCAGCAGGGTCAACAGTCGCCCTGGGGGAAGCCTCAGATTGGAGGCAGAGAACATGTCTGGAGGCATGGCACGGAATTCTCTCTTTTACCCCGTGGAGACCTCCTCGCACACCCAGGAATCTGAAATGCTAGAGGTCCATTGTTCCGTGAACTCCAGCAGACAACCCCCCCCCCCCCACCCGAGCGACGGGCGGGGGCAACCCATCAGGCGGCCGGCGACATTTTTCTTTGGCCCGGCTGCCATTTTGCTGAAGCCGGCCGCATGGAAACATTGCCATTTCGCGGCAGTCGCCCGCTCGTTTGGGCCTCTAGTGTGCACGGCGGCCATATTTGGTTGGTCGGCCGCGCATTAAAGGCTATGGCTGGAGGGGTGGGCGGTCCCTGAGCGCTTACTGCTGCAACGCTATTTGGCGCTTTGTACAGGCAGACTCAGCAGCTTGAGCAGCGCTTCTCCTGGGGCAGGGTGCAGGCTACGGTTCGGTCCTCCTGGGTGTAACTGCAGGGGTCCCTGTCCGGTGGTGGTGCGCTGGAGAAAAAAAAAAAAAAATGATGTTTTTCTTTTTATCTATCCCCTGCAGGGAACCCCCTTCTGGAGACCGGTATCGCCGCTGGGGGGGCCCTGGAGGGGTTTCCTACCTCCCACCCCCTTCCCCCTCCGGTCGCTTCGGCAGACCGAGGCATAAGGGTGGAGGATGGGGGGATAGGGATGGAGGAGGGAGCACCGCCAGACACCCCAGGGAATGGGGGGAAACCCACCGGTCACCCCACGGTGGAGCAGGTATCCCACCCGAGACAGACCTGCCTCCCTGTCTATTCCTACAGGGGGAGCTGCCGGCCGAGCGACACCCGTGACGCGGACCTGAACGCCCAGTCTTGAGCGCGCTGGCGGGACATTTAACCCGCAGGCCGCCCCGCACGGAACGGGCCCGGAAATGGCCGACCCAGCGCAGAGTATAGGTCGGCTCGATCCCTTGGCCGAGCTGGGGAGACTCCCTGGATCTATATCATCCAGCCTGTCACCCAGCCGGCTACTTGATTGCAGTCTTCATCAGAAGAAAGAAAAACTTTTTTAAAAAAGAAAAAATCGTGGAACCACAGGTCTCAGCATGGGGCCTGTCCAACTCCTTCCACTAGGCAGAAAAAGACTGAAGGCTGAGCTGGCTGGTGGGGGGGTTATACCAAGGAGGACCGCCCCCTGGGAGGGGCTGTGTCTGCTTTTTACCTGAACTGAAGTTCTGCCTAGTCCACTCCTAGTGAAAGGTGGCATAACCCCAGGCGTAATGAAGAGATGCTGCATCCGTCAATGAACGAAAGAAAAAAATGGCCTTCTCTATCCCCGAGGGGTCCTTCCAATACAAGCGAATGCAGTTTGGTCTGCATGGGCCCCCTTGCATCCTTCCTGGGGATTACAGGGAATTACAGACTCTTCATCCCCGACTTTGCCACCATTGCTGTCCCTCTGACCGATCTGATGAAGGGTAGAGGGTCAGGAATGGTTAAGTGAAATGCTGAAGCCGAGAAGGCCTTCCAGAAGTTGAAGCAAGCCCTTTGTGTACAGGCGGTGCTCGTGACCCCAGACTTCACAAAGGAGTTTGTGGTTCAAACCAAGGCCTCTGAGGTGGGACTAGGTGCTGTTCTGTCCCAGATCAGAGATGGTGAGAAGCACCCGGTCGTCTACTTAAAGCAGGAAGCTTAATAGGCATGAATGGAATTATGCCATTGTGGAGCAGGTGTGCCTGGCGATCAGGTGGGCCTTAGAGGCCCTAAAATAATAGCCGCTGGGAAGGTCATTCAGGCTAGTTACCGACCGTGCCCCCCTTAAGTGGATGTGTAACAACTGGGAGAAAATAGCCGGGTGACTAAGGTGGTTCCTGGCCCTACAGTCATTTAAGTTCTCAGCGGAACACTGGGCTGGAAGGCTTCAAAATAACACAGATGGACTTTCCTGGGCCCACTGCATGGTCAGGGCAGTTGATACCCCCCAGGGGCTTGAGCGGGGGGGGGGTGGGGGGGAGATATGTGACGTTATGCGAGGCGCCACAATGGACAGGCGATTACTTGTCGCCTCGCATGCGATCATTTTGAGTCGACTAGCTAGAATCTGACCCGGGTTTTGCCAGCCACCGTGGTAGGGCTTGTTCTGGCCTGGACTTTCTGGTCCATTCAAACCCCTTTCCACCTGCATTTAATGACCAGGAAGAGAGCAGGCCAGAGCACTATCCTGGATCTCAGAGTGAAAAAGCTGAGTGAGCTTTGTGTGCTAATTTGGACTCAAAGATTAAGGTTTGCACTGTGCTTATGATTTGTGGGTGTCGGGGACAGCCCCACACTGTATAGAGAGGAACCTGATTGGGTTGTTTAGCGCCAGCTGACGAGATTTTGTTTTCTGATCTTTTATGTGTTTTGAGCTTGCAAACCCGTAGTAATAAACCTGGCAAGCTGCCAAGACACTGACCTCCATGCTGAATCTTTTCCTCTGAAAAGTGACCCCCACGAGCCAATCTCCCACAGGGCCTATGTCTCACTGGCAACCTCATTTTTGTTCATGCCTAATGTCCCGGACAGTTTGACCTCGCAGATGTCTCATTTTTGGATGGATAGGGCCCCATTTCACTTTGGTCAACTGGTGGATCTTGGAACCAGAAAGCTGCAGACCTTTCAAGATTTGCAGGAAGCCTATAATTTGCCTAGACAGGCCTTTTATAGTTCCTTACAAATACAACACTTTTCGCAGTCCTTAGTAACAAGCCTCCAGTTCTCCCCACTGACGGAATTTGAGAAAGTCTGCTTGGAGGGGGCCTATCCCCTAGGGGTATGATCTCACGTACTTACAAACTTTTAATTGCAGGCCTATCCCCGTCCGGGCCAAGGCATGCCTATATGCATAAATGGGAGTTACCCTTTGAAAACGTGGCAACTTATTTGGTCACAGGCCTCAAAGAGCTCGTTTTGTACCTTGTACAAAGAGAATATAAAATATTGTATATTGGTATCAATCCCCAGACCTGCTCCATTCCATATATCCCTCTGCCAATCGCCGGTGCTGGTGCTGTAATGCAGACATGGGTACGTTATTTCATATCTTCTGGACATGTCCTCTAATCAACCCTTACTGGCGGATGGTCCACTCCCTACTCAACTCCATCTTTGGCTCCTGGGTGCCTCTCAATTCTAATACCTTCCTTTTGGGCCTTCCACCCCCCTTTTTCTCTAAACTGGCAAGTCACGTATTAACTGCCACACAATGCTTAGTTTCCATTAAGTGTAAGAAACGAGAACCTCCCTTTATGGTTGATTTGCACTACAGGTTAGGAATCCGAGATGTAAAATGGATGGAAAACCTGACCGCTTCGATGAACGATACTCTCGGATGCCCATAACCGAGTTTGGGAATTGTGGGATCTGTTAGAATCCCCTTGAACCTGAAGTCTCCCTAACTTGGTAACGCCTGCGAGGACGGTAATATTGGTCTTTGGAAGGGTCCTGGGGTGGGTGGTTGCTCTTCGCCATTTTCTTTTCCTTTCTTTCTACCTCTGTCTTGCGCTATTGTATTCCTTTTTTGTTTTTTACCATTGAGCTCATTTCAGTGCTTTTTCCCATTCGGCTACATGCCATTAGGCAGTTGTGATGTCGTAGTATTACTGCCAATGTGGTTGTGATCATTAGATCTGACGTCGCTGTATATTATCTCCATTTACGGGATCTACGGGTCTTATTTCAATTTTTCTAGCGATTGTGATGTTAGTGGGCACCTATTGGCTTTTGTCCCGTATACTGTTTTGTATCTTCTTGTTTCTATAGATGAAAACTAATAAAACTAAGTTTCCAAAAAAATTAAGCAGCAGGCTGCTTTCACGAGGCATTAACGCTTGTTAGCCGTTGATTTCAATGATAATGCCATAAATGATATAGGTGATGTTAAGGTTTAGTTACAGAGTATTATTATTGAAATAGAGGCAGCTGAAAAGAGTCGATGCCTCAAGAAAGAATAGGATTTTTCCCTCATGCAGCATGGGACTTTTAAGGCTCACAGAAAAAGGTTTGTTTTTTTTTTAATGTATAGTTTTATTAGTAGAAAAAAAATAAAAATGTTATATTTTGTCTACTAACAAACCTATACATATTGAAAAAAAAAAAAAAAAAATAGCAGCGGTAATGTGTTAAAAATTAAGAAGAATGTCACTTTGGTAAGGCATCAAAACTTGTCAGCTGCCTCTATTGATTTCAACCACTGTAACCGCACCTTAATATCACCTAGAGCAGGGGTAGGCAACCTTAAAGAGGCGGAGATCTACCTGAGCAACATGGGAGAAGTCAAAGATCACCAGGCACAATATCCCCTCCTCACACCTGATTTAAACCTCTAATTGCCGTACTACCGTGTAGCAATCGTGTGCATTGCACAGCAATCATGGGTTTAAATCAGGTGGTGAGGAGGCTGCACTTGTGAATGAGCCCTTTGTTGCATTCCACAATAACACCATTAGGGCGCATTCAAACGTAAAGTTGGGGGGGGGTGGCAAAACCCTGCAGTTGAGTTAACCTCCCCCAATCACTACCCCCTTTAGCTGCTGAGTTAGCAAAGGTGTACACGTGACAGCAGGAATGATACCCCTGGTGATTTTTGGTAAGCGCTACTGCCAGTCAACCGCAACCCATTCAAATAAAATTGGCCACTCTGCAAGCGCCCAACAACTGCGTGCGTCTGTGGAGCCCAGGGGGTTAAAGTAGCTAGTGAGGAGGCGATACAATGCCTCCTCAGAGTCTTCTTTAACCCCTTGGTTGCTATACTGCACAAGGTTGCAGGGAACTTGCAGAGCGGCCTCATTCACTTGAATGGGAATGGTGAAGCATGATAGGGTGTATCATTCATGCTGCGCATAAAACATGTGTACACCCCTGGCTACTGCAGCTAAAGGGAGTGTGGTTGGGGGAAGTGATGGAAAAAACATGACTCAACTATGAGGTTTTACTGTCCCCAAACTGCAAATAAGCCCTTACTGTCCTGAGCCCCCAAGAAGGTTGCTTTCACAATTATGCACCTGCGACTTTGCTGCGGGTCAGCTGAGCTTTGCCTCAGACTTCTATGATATCCTGGGAGTTTGTTGAGCTTTCTAAAAGGGTACCAAAACTCCAAGATGTTATGGAAGTCTATGGCTATGGCACATCTAAAGCTGCCACTACACACTGCTGCAGCTGCAGTGCATCAGTTTGAAAGCTGCCTAATGGTGATTAACTCTGTTATAGGTGCTATTTTGCCAATATAGCTGCTATTGTGCCCATATAGATGCACAACAGCAGCTATATGGGCACAACAGCGGCTATAAGAGCACAACAGCAGCTATATGGGCAGAATAACTTCTTTACGCTGTTGTGCCCATATACAGTAGATGCTGTTGTGCCCATATAGATGCTGTTGTGCCCATATAGCTGCTGTTGTGCCTCTATATGGGCACAAAAGCATCTATATGGGCACAACAGCATAAAGAGGTTACTCTGCCCATACAGATGATATTGTGTCCATATAACTGGCCATTGCTGTCTCCTATGGTGCCTAGTGACACTAACCTGCACAGTGCTGCTTGGACCCCAGGGGCCGAAGGCTACCAGACTCAGCACGGCGGAGTGATATGCACTGCATTCCTGAAATTCCTGCAGGGACTTTAGCATAGGCATCGGCTTATGTGGTCAGCTGATGCCTCTGCAGAACTGCTGACTCTGCGGCGCTGTAACATCCGCTGTTCCCTCCGCGGCTGGCTGTGAGCATTATGCCTGAAAACAGTTCCGCCCAGTAAGTTTGTCCGGGGCAGGACATGCGTCAACAGGTCGGCAAGCCCAGGCGATCTACCAGTCACCTTGCCACGATCGACTGGTAGATCGTGGTCCATGGGTTGCCGAACTGGGACCTAGAGCATTTATCATGCGTCAGTGAAGCATTTTTAATGTGTTAACTGGGCACTGGGGGAGAGACAGTGGGGACTCCTGTACTCCAAAATACACTGGGAAATAATAGAAAACTAGGACGGAGCAGCTCCAGTCACTTCCTGATTGCACCATTTGCTTCTGTGTGCAGGCAAAAGCATCAAGCCAGCCAGCAATACTGACACTGCCAGGCAAGAGTAGGGGCACTGAGCATTATTGCCGGTGTCAAAGCTATTTGCTTGGCCCAGCTCAGCTCTGCTGTAACAAAGTGTCAACGAGAAGTATATGAATCCATCCACAAAAATGTCTGCTATCACACCACAACCTAACTACATCTCAAAGTATATAATTTCCTCTACATCACCTCCTACTAGAAAACTGAGCGACACATGGGCTTTTTCAAGCAATTTTGAAGCTTTTTCAATGTCTCAATGACAACGAAAACATGTCAACACATCATAAATGCTTGTTATAGGAGCATTGCTCTGTTGTTCATAATCAACACACATGTGAATGAGCCCTTACCTGGCCATTTATCAAGCATTCTTGAAGCTTTTTCAATGCTTTATAAAACACAACGAAAACACCTCAAATGCTATAGGCGTGTAATATGAGCATGGTTTCATTCTTCGTAAAACACATGTGAATAAGTCCTTAAGTGGACTTGTGAACACATACCTGTGTTGAAGTCTCATAAATTTCATTTGTTTTGGTTGCCACTCCAGAGTCCAGAACCGACCACCAGAAACAAATTCAGTGTATTAGTGATGCATATCCATCAAAATTAAACTTGAATGTCGGTTGATACAGTTGCAGAACTATTGACCAGTGGCAGGACAGTGTGTCAGCTGCAGGACTATTCCTGCCAAAATGCAAGGATGTAGTATAGACTCACAGATGCAACTATATAAAATGACCAGTGCCAGGACATTACCTATGCAGCAAGTATAGGCCAAATTCAGTGACACAGGGTAGGCGTTTTCCTACCAAAAAAAAACAACACTATAGTCACTGCTGACTATATTGTCATGTCATAACTCATTTCCTTCACTTTGTAAAAAACATCATGAATTCTGCTGCCAGAATTATCCACCTTACCAACCGCTCAGTGTCTGCTACCCCTCTTCTCCAATCCCTACACTGGCTCCCAATCGCCCAGCTTATTAACCACTTGCTTACTGGGCACTTAAACCCCCCTCCTGCCAAGACCAATTTTCGGCTTTCATCGCTGACGCATATTTAATGACAATTGCACGGTCGTGCGACGTTGTACCCAAACAAAATTTGCATACTTTTTTTCTCACAAATAGAGCTTTCTTGTGGTATTTGATCGCCTCTGCGTCATTTCTGATCACTGCTATAAACAAAGAGCAATGATTTTGAAAAAACAATATTTACTTTTTGCTATAATAAATATCCAAAAAAAAGTTATAAAAAAAAAAAAAATATTCAACAGGTTTGGCCGATATATATTCTACATATTTTTGGTAAAAAAAAAACAAAAAAAAAAACCCAAAAAAAATAAAAAAATCGCAATCAGCGTATATTGATTGGTTTGCGCAAAAGTTATCGCGTCTACAAACTATGGGAATTGATTTATGGAGTTTTTATTTATTTTTTTTTTTTTACTAGTGATGGCAGCGATCTGCGATTTTTAATCGGGACTGCGATATTGCAGCGGACATGTTGGACATTTTTGACACTTTTTTTTAGGACCAATGACATTTATACAGCGATCAGAAATGTAAACGTCCACCGATTACTGTATGAATGTCATTGGCAGTGAAGGGGTTAACGGTGTTCCCTGGGTGTGTTCTAACTGAGCGGGAGCGGGGCTGGTCGGGACACAACAGATCTAACTGATCCCAGTGACAGGGATCAGTAGATCTGTTATGTCCCCTGTCATAGAACAGAGAACCGTCGTGTTTACATCGGCGGTTCCCCGTTCTGTCACTGCGACAGGAGATAGCGGGTCATGAGCGGACAGAGTCCGCCCGCCCCCCCCCAGGCGAGTGCGCACCGCTGAGTGCCAGTGCACCAGGGAAGCGCGCAAATGGGATCCGCGCTGTAGCTGTCTTTCGGCTATGGTGCCGAACTGAAAAGGTTAAATCCAAAAAAACAAACCACAGGGGGCGTGATCTGGCACGGGAGCATGATGGCTGCTTGAACAGAGAGCTCCGGGATCCATGACTTCTAGCAGAGCTTTCACCAGCAGATTAACCTCCGTCCACAGTAGCTACAATGGCAGAACGAGGCACACAAGACGTGGGTGGCTCCGGTGAGCACCCGACACAGCTCAGCCAAAATGTCTCGGCACTTCTCAGGACACCGCGGCGGGGACTCAGGCCTAAACCCAGCCGCCAGCCCGCGGCCTCAATTACTGCAGCGGCCCGCTGACAATTCCAGAGAGTCCGAGCGACGGCACACAGACACAGCCGACTCCGGCTTCTTCCCTAATCAGCCTGGCAGATCTGCAAGCTGTCGCAATGGACATTAAGAATGCTCTTTCCGCGGCCATTGCGGACCTCAAGAGAGGAGTCACAGCCAGAGTGGAGCAAGTGGAAATGACGGCGGGGACACACGGGGAGGCCATTCAACAGGTACAGAATGTTACCAGTGTCCATGCGCAGCACCTGATGGAGATTCACCGCCATCTTGAGAACATAGACAATAGGGGCCGCAGGCGCAACCTCCTCTTTAGGGGCATCCCAGAATTGGTGGAAGGCCCCCAGATACAACAAATGATCTGGGTAATTTTTAACACTCTCCTGGGCAGACCCCCCTGATATACCTGTCGACATTGAGCGATGCCACAGGGCACTTAGACCCAGAGGAAGGGACACTGACCACCCCCCTAGGGACATCATCTGTTGCCTAGTGAGCTTCACCCTGAAAGAAGATATTCTGCGGCAGGCGCACAATCAGCGTCAGCTACAGGATGAAGGCACCACAATACAGATCTTCCAGGACCCATCGGCCATCACTTTACAACACAGAAGGGAGCTTAGACCTTTATTGCAAGTTCTGAGGGACAGAACTTATCTATAGGTGGAAGTTCCCTTTCTGTTTGACAGCCTCGGCGGGAGGTAGAACGGCATCCCTACACACCGGCGGATCTGGCAGAATTCTGTGACACCTTGGGTATACCTAGAATGACTGTCCCCGACTGGTACAGCGCTTTCATCCAGTCGGACCCCTGGATCCCAGTACAAGCAGATATGACCCCAAGGTCGCAACGCCATAGGCAAAGACGCCGCAGGTCATCCTCTCACTCATCACAAAGAGGCCTGGACGGCCTCCCCATCGTCCATACGGCAGAAAACCAACGCTTAAAGAGGATCCGGCACCTAAAAGGCCATTCCCGGTATGTTCAGTTCAGTTCCAGTGTTTTTTACGGGTAGGCCTACAGTTGCACGGTGCGGGAACCCCTTGACCGCAGCTCTCACCTGAATCTCATGAGACCCGTGCAACATGAACCTGGCTGATCCCTTTCTTGACCTAGAGGCAGCTCACAGTGTGCGCTATCACACAAACCCTCCAGAAACTGCAGAGACTCAAGTCAACCACGCATGAGGACCAGACGAGACACCTCACACCAAGTTGGACTTATGGCTCAACTGGGATACATGGGCAACCAGGCTCACCCTCCATACCACCGATGACACCAACCATCCATTCACGAGGGACGCCTCGCCGCGGAGCACTAGGGGAAAGACAGGAGGCCCCGACAAAGGACAACATACTACCCTTCATGCAGCAATTACAACCGAAACAAGTTTGTACGAGTCCTGGGGCTCTCCCGGAACAGCTGGACAGAAGACCTGGGATGGTATACTAGGGGAATTACACCGCTACCCCATAAGGACGACTCGGCGAACTAATGAGCAACACATGTGGACCTGCCCTGCCAGCAACCCTCCCCTTCTACCCATCAGCCTACTGATCCATAGATGAGTACTCGACGATCTGCGATGGAGACACCAGCCTACAACCTGAGACACAGTTCTGAACGTGCCTTTTGCTAAGTGAGCGAATACGCCAATTGCTCCCAACCATGCCTCAGGACAGGTAATTGGATTTATTGTCCCCAGGTAAATGGCGAATGCTCTCTCCACCCGGGACTCCCCCTCCACCCCCCACCCTCCAATTTTTTTTTCGTCCCCCTTTTGGCCTTTGCTGTCACGCTCCCCTTGATGACCAGTCAGCACGCTTATTGTACTGCAGACCGAGGGACCCCCTTCTCCTTGTCCCCATTAGTGAGACCAGTTGTGGAGGGTGGGCACGATACGGTTTTGTGCTATGCCTTGATGTCAGATGTGATGTAATGTGATAATATGTGATAGGGTCCCCTGGCTCGGAAATAGTCTGATACATTGCTATCCCCGCTTATGGGATAGGGCCCCCCACTTGCTTCCATCAGGCCCACACTTAGAGCTATATAGCCTCTGAATTCCAGACTGGGATCTCTCCCACACTCTGACACTACCAGTAACTGCCTGTATAGACACAGTGTCGCTTGTTATATTATATTGTATTATGTTGGTTCATTAGGGCACACCACTGGTGTTCCCACCCTGGGGCGTGCTCTCCGGGCCCATGGCGGCAGCTGCCGCCTGGACTTGGGCCCTGGAGTGCACTCCCCGGACCGCGGGAGGCCCCCGGTCGGCCAACCACCCTTACAACCAACCACAACAGGACCCACATGGAGACATGACCAGGCGGGGGACCTGAGGGCTCTCACTCCTTTTGAGATGGGGGACAGCGACAACCCCTTTGGTCCCCTTCAAGGGCGTAAGCCTAAGGTTAACAGTGGAGGTTTATCTATCTATATCTAAACTTGTGAGACTTATCAGAGCTGGTAGTCCTGGACTGCTGCAGCCAGTTAGTGCTCTGGTACAGATTTTCTTCCCCACATTGAGGTGGCTGGACCCCCTTGAACTCTGGCCTTCCAATCCCCAACCATTGCTCTATTCAAGTGGATTAGCAGGCCTATCTCCACCTCCGGTACTTTGACATAGAGGAATATTCCAGCTCCCCAGAGGACCCCCCCACCGAAGTAGGACACAGTGTAACGCGTTTTCCTATCGGGTCTAACACCTATCCCAGGATCTCTCTCAGGCCCGGCCCCCCTTCCCCCACTTGACTTCCTCCTATACCACTTAGCCCAAGTCGGGCCAGTGCCCTCCTCCTCTCGGTTCCCTCCAGCTATCTGCATTAACTAAATACTACCTCCAGCCATCCAAAGTTTGTACCTAAGAACCACCTCCTCGCACGGTTGCAACATGTCAAACCCTCCCACACGATCAGCTCCTCCATCTCTGAAAATTTGCTCCCACAACATAAAAGGGTTAAACATACCGGAAAAATGTAGTAGTGTGCTTGCAGAAGCGCACCGGCTCGGTGTACATGCCCTCTTCCTGCAGGAAACACATTTCAAGGCTAGCGCCATACCTAGTCTCCATAACCATCTTTTTCCCAGGGTGTTCCATTCCGCCTGTCAGGAATCCAAAACAAAGGGAGTCTCTATCCTGCTATCAAGATCATTTGATTTTGAGGTCACGGAACAGCTGCTGGACCCAGAGGGGAGGTTTATATCTCTTAAGGGTAAGTGGAATGGCAGGCCCTTAACATTGGCCAACATATACAGCCTAAATGTCAAGCAGATGGCCTTCATGAGGGAGGTCATTATGAAACTTACGCTCTTCAAGTTAGGACTGCTGATCCTGGGGGGGACTTCAATGGTCCAATGGACCCACTAACCGATACACCTCCACGGGCACTTTGACCATGACCTATGCGGCCCTTAGACAAATTAAACTGCAACTAGCGTCCCTTACCTTACATGACACATGGAGAACACTATTCCCCCGAGAACGTGACTATACTTTCTATTCTGCGCCCCATAATCGCTACTCAAGAATAGATTATCTCTTCATCTCGCAGACAGACCTGAAATTCCTCCAACATGCCTCAATTGAGGGCCAATTTTGTGGTTTTCCCAACTACGACTACCTCCACAAAGTTGTGGAGGCAAGACGCCTCCCTCCTTGCAAATCTTGAAACAGGAACTCAAGGAGTTTTTCCAGCCCAGCGATACCCCCGAGGTCTCCTCGATGACCCAATGGTAGTCGCATAAATGCGTCATTAGAGTTCTCCTCTCCTGCGCAACGCAGAGGAAGAGGGAACACCTAGCCCTGATAGAAGGCCTGACTTTGAGAATCAGCTCCTTGGAGGCACATCACAAGCGCTCCCTAGCAGCCAAAACAGCACAGGAGCTGGCAGATGCCCGCGCTCTTTTAAGAGATGAACGGTATAAAAAGGCCCAGTGCCAAATGACTCTCACACAACGACTATTCTACGAACAAGGCAAGAAGCCGGGCAGACTTCTAGCCAGGGCAACCCAACAGAGCAAACAGACCTCCACTATCCATCATATTGTTGATCCCTCAGCTAAGGCGCACACTAACATTGAAGTAATTGCCCAACAATTCCAAAATTACTATAGAGATTTTTACAACCTGCCATGGCAGAGTACCGATAGAACCAGATCCCCAAAGCACTCTGCGATAATCTGAGAATTTCTCCAGCGATATAGCCCTATGGCGTTGTCACCAGCTGACACAAAAGCCCTTGAGGCACCACTGAATCAGGAGGAATTCCTAGCGGCACTAAAAAATATGAAAGCAGGCTAAAGCCCAGGCCCAGATGGCTTTACGGCCGCCTACTACAAAACCTTCCCTGATCTCTTGACACCTCACTTCCTTAGGGCATTCAATACCTTTGGCTCAGCACCCTGTAATTCAGCACGCCTACTGGAGGCATACATTACGGTTATCCCCAAAGATGGGAAAGACCCCGCAAATGTTGCCAGCTATCGCCCAATATCTTTACTCAACACAGATATCAAGCTTTATGCGAAAATGCTGGCAACACGTCTCTCCCATCATCTACCAGCTTGAATAAACCTAGACCAATTGGGGTTCGTTCCTGGGCGAGAAGCCAGGGACAACACCACCAAAGCGTTCCAGACAGGAAGGTTTTTTCCTCTCTATAGACGCGGAGAAGGTGTTTGAAATGGTGGCCTGGGACTACATGGAGGCGGTTCTGGGCACAGTCGGCCTCGGGACTCACACGAACCCCAATGCAAGGGTGAAAGTCAACGGCCACCCGTTAGACGCCTTCTCCATCCACAATGGCACCAGGCAGGGATGCCCCCTTTCCCCCCTGCTGTATATCCTCACCCTAGACCCCTACTTCGCTGCATCAGAGTCAATCCTGATATAAAGGGGATACGGGTACAAGATCGGGAATATAAAGTAGCGGCCTTTGTGGACAATGTCCTTTTTCTCTCTACCTCGTTGCCCAATATTCTACAAGAGTAGAATAGAGTAGACTTTAGAGTGCTCTCGAACCTAAAATCAACTACACAAAGTCCTTCGCACTAAACATCTCCTTAACACCAGAAATGGCCCAACAATGCCAAGTTAATTTCCCATTCAGATGGAAAAAGGATGCCGTTACTTACCTGGGCATACAACTGCCAACAAGCCTGTCAGAACTATATTCTAGGAACTTTGTAGCGGTGTTGCAATCTATCAAACAAGACATCCAGAAATGGGAAAAACAACCATCTCTTGGTTTGGACGCACGTCCATACTCATGACGGTTCTTCCACGCCTCCTGTACAAAATTCAAACTATAGCAATACGCCTCCCTCCCTCCTTTTTTAGCGCATACAAATCCATGTGTAGGACCTTCCTCTGGCACAATAAACCAGCAAGGATAAGTTGGACCAAGTTGGTGCTACCCAAGACTCAAGGGGGAATTGGATTACCTGACATCCAACGCTACTATTGGGCCACACATCTGGCCCACATTGTGGACTGGAAAGTACACTCCCAATGTAAAAAAGGGATTAAAACTTACCTTAAAATCCTTTTCTCCGAGTTCACAGACAGACGCAGCTCTTCATGACATGTGGGTTTATGCTCGTCCTATTAGGAGCTAACTAGGCAGGGAAGAAGCAAGCTGGCCCCTCCCACGGGGGCCGTCCCCTCTTCCCACATAAACCCCCTACCTAGCTCAGCTCATCAGTTCGTAACAAGCTGTACCGAAACAGAGCGTAGAGGGGTGGGTGCTGCGTCTGTCAGTGAACTCGGAGAAAAGTATTTTACGGTAAGTTTTAATAAAATCCCTTTTTCTCCTACGTTCACTGACAGACGCAGCTCTTCATGACATGTGGGGATGTTCCAAAGCTGTGTCAAAAAGAGGGGTGGGTAAACAACAACTGTACCCAACAGAACCTCTAAGGAGGCGCCAGATGCGCCTACACTGCCGCCTGTAAAACTTTGCGGCCAAAAGCAGCATCCGAAGATGTTGACACATCAATCTTATAAAACTTAGTGAAAGTGTGTACCAAGGCCCAAGTGGCCGCCTTGCACACCTGTGACACCGAAGCCTGGTGTCTGAAAGCCCAGGAAGTGCTAACAGCCCTGGTAGAATGAGCTGTGACCTAGGGGGTCTAAGCGGTCCACAAACATATGCAGACTCATGCGACTCCCCTGTTTGGTCCAGTCGCATAGAGTTGCGAATATCAGTGATCAGTGCTTCCACTATAGCTTTATCCCGCGAACTAGAAGCCTCCTGATCCTCTTCGCCCTCTGAAAGATCCACATGTGTGACCACGGAGACACTTTCTAGATCTGAATCCTCCCCTGAGGAGAGGAGGGGGTGGGCGCTTCTGGGGGCCCCTCGGAACGGGCACCCCTGCCCGGGGAAAGAACTCCCCAAACACCGTCCTCAGCTGTTCCAAGGACACTAATGATCCTTGGGTGGACTGTAGATCTGCAGGTATACCTGCCATAGAATTGCCGGCCTCTGACATCTCGGCCCGGCACCCCCGCTATGTAACCACCACCTCTACCCCACAAATCAGCCAGGGAGACCCGGGCGGATTACACCCACCGCTACCGGCACCCAGGAAGCGCCAGCTATACTTGCTGTTTGATGCTTCAGCACTCCAACCGAAGAGCAATGCCCACGAACTGCTGCACGTCAGGAGCTTGTTACAGTGTGTCAGCCATGCTCTCTAAGCAAAAACTGGAAGCCCACGCCCGTTTTTAAGGACTTCCTGCCCAAGGACTGCAGTTCTCCCAATGGACCACTGGAGGCCGCCAGAGAGCAGGCTGGAAACCACATGGTTCTCAAACAATGGACGCTGCCATTACACACATTCGGTCGACCATGAACGAGCGGTGCTCCAAAATCCAATGGCCACGACCCACCTAACACATTGCTCCTGACGGTCGGTGCAGATTTGAACGGTTAGTGCAAAGGTGCCTGCGGGGGATTGAGGGGGGAGGGGGAGTGGGGGTAAGGCCTCTAACAGACCCCCACCGGCTGGCTGCCACAGAGCTGCCCAGGTGCCCACTCTCCATGCCTCTAGGGCGGAAGAGGGGTTCACTCACCAATCCGAAGGGCGCAGCGGGTAGCCACCCGGAGCAGACCTACCTCCCCTCAAGGAGGCATGCTGCTGGCCAGGCCACTGGACAGACGAACCAGTCACTGGGCTCTAGTGGGTTTTAGCCACTGGCCGCCCACACGGAACGTGCGCTATGCGGTGGGCCCCCCTAAGGGGGATTGCATAGAGTCGGCCGGACTGGGGAAAGATTAGGATTCGAGATATTCTCTATACCACCAGCCAGCTTCTTGATAGCAGTCTTCCTTCGATGAATCTTCAGGTCCCCCATAGGGACCAGGTCTACTCCTTGCACTAGGCAAATAAAAACTGGTGTGCTGTACAGAGCAGGGGGATTATATGCTAAGGTGAGGACGGCCCCCTGGGAGGGGCCAACCTACACTTTTTTGTTTTGCCTAGGCTACTCCTAGTAGGATGAGCATAAAGTAGGATGATCCTCATCGGATCTGTTTTGTTTG
>BLSH010128571.1:326951-340972 GCA_018402905.1 Glandirana rugosa | reverse complement strand
ACAGGTGACAGGTACTCGGGTACTTTGATTGACAGGTGACAGGTACTTTGATGGACTGTGACAGGTACTCTGATGGGGTGGTGACAGGTACTCTTTATTGGGGGGGAGTGATCAGTGTGCTTGGTGTACACAGTAGGCGGTAACGAGCTGTTACCGCAATCTCCCTGTCACACACGATCGGTGTGTGACAGGGAGAACCGCGGTAACAACTCGTTACCGCGGTTTGTTTACATCACATGACCGGCTGTGATTGACACAGCCGGTCATGTGGTAAAGAGCCAAATCTATTGGGTCTTTACACAGATCGGAGCTGGGCTTTGTCCGAGGGACAAGCCTCAGCTCCGATCGCCGCGCTGCGCGCCCCCAGGGGCGCGCACGAGCGGCGTGCACGTGAGGCTCGTTTGTGACCGGCTGTGATTGGACACAGCCGGTCACGGGGTAAAGAGCCAATTTTATTGGCTCTTTACCCCGATCTGGGGGGGACACAACCCCCCGGCAGACGAGCGATCCGCGATCGCCGCTGTGCGGGCCCCTGGGGGCCCGCAGTAGTGGCGAGAAGCGGAGGACGTCATATGACGTCCTCCCGGATCGACGGCCAGTCCCTGCCGACGTCATTTCACTATACGTCGGTAGGGAACTGGTTAATGTCCTCTGACATTGGGGACAGGGGGGCTGATAACATGGGGAGGCTGAAGACTAATGTAGGGGTCTAAGGACTGTGATGTTGGGGGATAAGAGCATTGAAGTGGAGGGGGGGCTGAGGACTGATATAGGGGGGGGGGCCTAAGGACATTAAAGTGGGATGGCTGAGGACTGTAATGTGGGCAGGGGGGCTAATGACATGGGGGGGATGAAGACTGATGTAGGGGTCTGAGGACAGTAATGTGGGGGGCTGAGACATTTATTGTGGGGAGCAATTAGGACAGTAATGTGGGGTGGCTGAGAACAGTAATGTTGGGGGTCTGTCAAGGAATTGTGAGAACACTACTGTGAAAGGGGTAGAGTGGGTGATGTAAAGGGGGAGCTGAGGACACTGAGGTAAGAATGGGACCAGATCTGTGCATGTGGTGCACGTCATGGGTAGGTAAGCCCATTAATTTTAATGGGCTGTACTACCAGCAAAAAATACAAAGAAATTCGCCCTGACCCTTTTAAAAAAAAAAAAAAAAAAAAATCACGCCACATTAAGATGCATGATGCTGCAGCAATATGCGGTTTGGCGCACACGAAAATGTGCCACAGGTGCCACCATGATATTCGGATCTCTGCTGGAAGAAAATTTTACTGACCAGACCACAGTGAATTTTAATTCGATACCCCTGATCTATGGGAAAGAGTGCACTTCCCCATAAAAAAGCACAGCACAGTAAAATGGCCTGGATTCTTTCCTAAATGTATGTAACAACTGTAACATTTATAGGTAAAGTTGATCCAGGGAATATCCGATTTTTCCTCTGCTATAGCAAATTGGATCATGCTTTGCTGGGGTTTTTGGGCCTTCCTCTGGATCAACGGTGGGTGAAGGATTGTGTATGAAAAGAGATAAATAGATATAGATATATATATATATATATATATATATATACTTCAACCTGGCTAACTATGACCAGTTAATTTTAATACCGGCGTAGAACCCAAAGTTGCCTGCATGGCGGCAGTCAGGGAAGACTGAGCATCATTGAGACAGCAATGCACCATCAGCGTAGAATGAACATTTGTCTTCTAGTGACCCCAGCCTACCTGTCCTCCATGAATGTTAGGGTTGGTATGAATGAGGGTAGCAAAGTGCTCCATGCCAAAGGTGAATGAACCCAGATTGTGCTTTGTGAACGAGGGTGGTAATAACCAAGTTTAAACTACTAGCTAGGAGTCTAGGACCTTTGCCAAAATGTTAGCATCGACATTCAAAAGAGAAATTGGATGGTAGATGGAGCATCTGTCAAGGTCTTTTCCCAGTTTATGAACTCATTGCACAGCCTGCCTGCCTCCAATGGCGAAGACTTGTGCTGACATGCCCACTGCACAGCTCTTTCATGGGAAGATTAATGTATTGCTCCTTTTCCTCCTGTTGACATGACCCCCACCCCCCTCCCCGCAGTCTCCACCCCCACCAGCCACTTTTGCAGCTGAGAAAATACATGATGAATTATAAAGAAAAAAAAAAAAGTATTTATATTTTTATATACATACACCAATATTTTGCCTTGTTTTAAAAGTTTAGGATTCACATATACTTTAATGACTTTTTCCTGTAATATACACTTGCTTTTCATAAGCGGGGGAAAAAAAAAAACAAAACAAAAAAAAAAACAGGGTTTTCATATTCTATATAGTAACCAAGAAAAAGATTCCAACACAACTACACAAAATTGTATCAGCAGTCAGGTGCAGAGCCAGGTGTATGGGTAGTTCTAAGGCTGCCTAAAACAGTGACTACTTGGGTAGCGGTAATAGCAACAGTCATAAAACACAGTTGAGGCGCCCAAAGGAACATCCAAAAATGCTGCTGGCAATATGTGGCAGGCTCTAAACCTCCATGTATACAAGTAACAGTCTATGCTTTTTTTTTTTAACCACTTCAATACAGGAAGTTTATACCCCCTTCCTGCCCAGACCAATTTTCAGCTTTCAGCACTCACACACTTTGGGTACAGTGTAGCATGAGAGAGTAATTCTCATTCAAACAAAAATTTTTATCATTTTTTTCACACAAATAGAGCTTTCTTTTGGTGGTATTTAAGAACCTCTGGGTTTTTATTTTTTGCGACACGTGAAAAAAGTGCGAACATTTAAAAAAAAAAACACTTAGTTTCTGTGATAAAATTTTGCAAAATAAGTAATTTTTGTTTATAAATTTGGAACAAAACCTATACTGCTACCTATCTTTGGTAAAAATAACCCAAATAAGTGTATATTATTTGGTCTGTGTGAAAGTTATAGAGTCTACAAGCTATGGTGCCAATCATTGAAAATTGATCACACCTGATGCACTGATGGCCCGTCTCATTTCTTGAGGCCCTGAAATGTCAGGAATGTACAAATATCCCCCAAATGACCCCTTTTTGAAAAGCAGACATTCCAAGGTATATAGTAAGAGGCATGGCGAGTTTTTTGAAGTTGTATTTTTTTCCCACAATTCTTGGGAAAATTGAGAAATTTTTTTTTTTTTGCACAAAATTGTCATAACAAGTTATTTCTCACACACAGCATATGCATACTTCCAATTACACCCCAAAATACAATTTGCTACTCTCCCGAGTATGGCAATACCACATGTGTGAGACTCACAGCCTGGCCACAGAGAGGTCCAACATGCAGGGAGCACCATCATGCATTCTAGGAGCAGAATTTTCACATCTAATTTCCTAATGACCTATTACACATTTGAAGGCCCTGGAGCACCAGGACAATGGAATTACCCACAAAATGACCCCATTTTGGAAAGCAAAAACACCCCAACGTATATTCTATGAGGCATTATGAGTCTTTTGAATGGTTCATTTTTTTTTTCACAAGTCTTTGAAAAACGTGGAAAGAAAATGAAAACGCTTTTATTTTTATACAAAGTGGTCAATTTATAAGATATTTCTAACACATGGCATGTACATAGCAAAAATTACCCCCAAAATATATTCTGCTACTCGTCCCGAGTATGGCGATACCACGTGTGAGACTTTCACACCCTGGCCACATACAGAGGCCGAACATGCAGGGAGCACCATCAGGCGTTCTAGGAGCATAAATTACACAAAATTTCATTCATACCTATCACACTTTTGAAGGCCCCGGAGCACCAGGACAGTGGAATACCCACAAAATGACCCCATTTTGGAAAGCAAACACCCAAGGTATATTCTATGAGGCATGGGCTGCAGATAGGTACTCAGGTATTCTGATGGGCTGCAGATAAGTACTTGGGTACTTTGATGGGCAGGAGACAGGTACTCGGGTAATTTGATGGACTGGTAAAAGGTACTTGGGTACTCTGATGGGCTGCAGATAGGTACTCAGATGGGCTGGTTACAGGTACTCGAGTGGGCAGGTGACAGGTACTCGGGTACGCTTATGGTCTGGTGACAGGTACTCGGGTACTCAGATGGGCTGGTGACAGGTACTTGGGTACTCAGATGGGCTGGTGACAGGTACTTGGGTACTCAGATGGGCTGGTGACAGGTACTCGGGTACTCAGATGGGCTGGTGACAGGTACTTTGATGGACAGGTGATAGGTACTTGGGTACTTTGGACAGGTAAAAGGGACTTTGATGGGGTGGTGACAGGCCTGAGCCTCTTCAAGTCCACAAAGCAAGTGTATTCACACAGCAAGCCACATCACCTTCTGTCAACAAGGTGACTGCCAGCGATAAGCCAAAGTTCAAGCAACAGCCAGCAGAAGCCTTAGAGACCAAGTTAGATGCTCTTTCAACATCATTTTATCCTGGCTAGTTAACCTCACCTTTACTCACCAGAGAACTTTCACACCAAAGGAGTCCCACAAGTTACTTTGGCACCAAAGAGTGAGAAATCAGAACTGTCTGACATCACCAGATATACGATTCACCACAAGCTCATTAACATTAGCCTCTCAAAGTTCGACGACTGTCCAGAGAAGTACAGAGCTTGGAGATCAACCTTCAAAGCTATCATTGCTCTCACCCTTACTTCCAAGGAGGAACTTGATTTGCTCATAAAGTGGCTGGGGCCAGAATCTGCAGATTGTGTTAAAAGACTGAGAGCAGTACATGTTGACTACCCAGATGCAAGTCTTGCTGCTGCATGGGCAAGACGAACAAACCTATGAAAGCTCTGAAGTGCTCTATTCAAAAGACTGCAAAACTTTCCAAAAATAGGAAACAAAGATCATTGCAAGCTTCAAGAACTAAGTGACCTCCTCATGGAGCTACAATTGGCAAAGGCAGACCCTAATCTACCGGGGCTAAGCTACCTGAAACACCACCCATGGCATGAACCCAGTAGTGTCTAAACTGCCATACAATCTGCAGGAGAAATGGGCACAACAAGGCTCAAGATATAAAAGACTAACGTATCCTTTCCTCCATTCTCATATTTTTGCGGGTTCATCAGTGAATAAGCCTGGACGAGGAATGATCCCAGTTTCAGCGAGTCTAGGTTGTCGTCATCGTAGGATAAAGCAGCTAGACATATAGGGCGGTATCTGCTAAAAAGACAGACATCTCACCTCCAGTATCCTCTCCCGCTCACCAGAGTGATTCAGGTGATAGAGACAAAGATCAAAATCGTCAGTGCCCTATTCACAAAAAACCTCACCCTCTAAAGAAGTGTTGAGGGCAAAGATTGTTCAAGAATGCAGGGAGATTCTCCAGAAACTTGGAATATGCTATAGGTGCTGTGCTTCCTAGGACCATGTTTCTAAAAATTGTAAGTTTGCCATCAAGTGCACAGAATGCAGTAGTGAGAAACATTACAGCTATGCATCCTGCTCCACTTCCAGACAATCCACAGCAGCCATCTACATTGAACCCTGCATCAGCTCATGGTGGGGAGCAACAAAGCCATGATCCAACCATTACAAACATCTCTTCTTCACGTATTGAAGTCTGTGGAGAAGGATCAAGCCACAAATGTTGTGCCAAGGTATGTCTAGTCAAAATATATCCAAAGGATCAACCTGAGAAAGCTACCAGAACGTATGCCATAATAGATGAGCAGAGCAACAGATCCCTGGTCAAGCCCAAATTCTTTGAGATCTTTTGCATAAAGGGACATGCAACACCATATACTCTCAACACCTGTTCTGGTCATGTAGAAACCTCCGGCAGAAAGGCCGATGGGTTCATGGTCTCCCATATCAAGACAAAGCAGAGCATACCCTTGCCAACATTAGTTGTGTGTGACCAAATACCAGACAACAGGGAATAAATTCCTACTCCAGAAGCTGCATATCACCATCCCCACTTAAGGCACCTGGTTACTGATATTCCTCCAATGGACAGGAATGCTGAAATACTAGTCTTGGTGGGAAGAGACATTCTCAGAGTACATAAAGTGCACCAGCAGTGCAATGGATCTGACGACGCTCCATATGCACAAAGACTTGATCTAGGCTGGGTAATAGTGGTCGATGTATGCTTAAACAGAATGCGAATGCCATCTGAGATTAACTCCTTCAAGTGTCATGTGCTAAGAAATGGGTGTGCATCTTACATCAGACAATGCCCTCATTATGAAGTAAAAGAGAAGCCTCTTGACATCCAGGTATCTGATGTTACTCCCATCCCCTGTGATGACAACTTAGGTAACACAGTGTTTTGTACTACACGTGAGGACAACAGAATAGCCCTGTCAGTTGAAGATGGAGAATTCATCGCAATAATGGACAGTGAACTCTATAAAGATAAAGCTAACAGCTGTGTTGCACCATTACCTCTTCGTGCTACAAGAGTCAGACTTCCAAATAATCGCGAACAAGCTTTATCCAGATTCAACTCACTTCAGCAAACACTAAAGAATAGGCCTGAAATGAAGGAACATTTCATTGCATTTATGAAAAGGATCTTTGACAAGGATCACGCTGAACCAGCTCCACCTCTTCTTGGGCATGACGAGTGCTGGTATCTGCCTTTCTTTGGAGTGCATCACCCACGCAAGCCAAAACAAATCAGGGTAGTGTTTGATGCCAGTGCCAAGCATCAAGGTGTATCCCTGAATGATGTTCTTACTGGTCCTAACCTAACCAACAACCTTGGAGTACTTATGAGGTTCAGAAGAGAGCCAGTTGCCATAACTGCTGACATTGAGCAAATATTCCATTGACTTGTAGTAAGAGAAGACCATAGGAACTTCCTAAGGTTTCTGTGGCACCGTGACTACAATGAAGTGATTGAATACCGCATGAAAGTACACTTCTTTGGAAACAGTCCCTCACCTGCTGTAGCAACATATGGTCTACGAAGGACTGCTCTTGATGGTGAAAAGGAGTATGGTGCAGATGCTCGACACTTTGAGTGTCATGGATGATGGACTCAAATCCTTACTCACAGATGAAGAAGCCATAGACCTGCTCCAAAGGACTCAAGGTATGCTTTCTGAGGCCAACCTCAGACTTCATAAGATTGCCTCAAACTGTGCTGCTGTGATGAAAGCCTTTCAGTCTGGTGATCATGCTACACAATTTAAAGATTTAAATATTGGAATGGAGATGCCTCCTGTTCAGAGAAGTCTTGGCTTACGATGGAACTTCTTTAGAGACACCTTTGGCTTTCAAGTCAGCTCTGCAGACAAGCCATTCACCAAACGTGGTGTTCTGTCAGTGGTGAACAGTCTATATGATTCACTGGGATTTGCGGCTCCCATCACAATACAAGGTAAATCCTTAAGACAATTATCAGACTATTCAAGATTGGGATGCTCCGCTACCAACAGACAAATATTCAAAGTGGCAGTCCTAGAAACAATCTCTACAGGCCTTAGATGGCATTGACATACCACGCTGCTACACTTCAGCTTCCCTTGCTGTAAGTCAGAGGAAAGAAATTCACATCTTCTCACATGCATCCACTGAAGCCATAGCAGCTGTTGCCTACCTCAAAGTAAAAGACTCTGCCAAACAGAAACCCTACATGGGTTTGATTTGTGAAAGCCAAGTTAGCGCCTAAGCCTGAGCACACAATTCCTAGGCTTGAACTTCGTGGGACTGTACTAGCCGTAGAAATTACAGATTTTATACTGCGTGAGCTAGACATTCAAATAGAGGACAACAATTTCTACACAGACAGCAAAGTTGTTTTGGGCTACATATACAGTTGGACAAAAACGCTTTTAGGTCTACGTCAGCAACCGGGTAGAAAGAATCAGAAAATCCTCAAGGCCTGAACAATGGCATGTTCCATCAGAGCATAATCCTACAGATCATGCCACCAGACCAATGTCTGCAAGTGTCTTTGCGATTTCATCTTGGTTAACAGGACCTGAACTCCTGCTGGATCATACAGAAGAAACTACATCTGAGGTCTTCAGTCTTCTAGATCCTGACAACGATCAAGAGATTTGTCCTGCAGTCAAGACTTTTGCTGCTGATCTGAACCCTAACCTCCAAACTGGAGACCTTGTTCTACTTAAAGACCAGCAAGCCGAAAGAATTGAATGGCCCATGGGACTCAATGTAAAGACCATTCCCAGTGATGATGGTATGGTAGGTAAAGTAGAGGTGAAGGTTGCCAGACAAGGAACTGTAAAGGACTTTCCTCAGACCCATCAGAGAACTTGTTCTACTCTTGCCTTTTGGAGACTGAACTTGCTTACTTGGGTTTGTTGGATCCAGTTTACATCACAAGGAGATGCCTTGAACTTTAAGTGACACTTGATGCCTTCTTTAATTGTTGTTGCATATACATGCATGTTATTTTTGCCTTTCAGGTCTTTAAGACAACTGCAAATTGCACTATTGTTTATTTGCACTGCATAACTACCGTTATGATACAACATAGTAGTATTTACAATACCAGACGGGGAGTGTGCTGTTACACTTATGTAACATAATGCTATGCATAGTTCTAGTAATGTTGGTATAATTGGTTATTACACTGCCATCTTGTGGTTGTTTTGGATATCGCATTGTCCTGTTCTGTTTTCCAACTGTGCCCCTCCCAGCTTCTCAGGCAATTTCCCTTTCCTGGTTCACTCTGATGTAACCTCCTCTTCCTGTGTCCGCTCTCTGTCTCATGAGGAAGAAGATGGCCACTCATGTTTTAGGCCTCACACAATCTGCTCACATCCTAGGACACATTACCATGTTTTGACCCGCAGTTCCCATGTTTCAACCATCTGCCACATTTGTTGTATGCTGTACCGGCTATTTGCAATAAATAGACGCTTATGGAAGAATCAGTGCTGGTGAGTTCAAGCTGATAAAGACTGTCTGCGGTGATTATATCTGCTTATACAGGCCAGGCATAGAGGTCTCAGCAAGGGATAAGTCACTATTACAACAGTTGGAGTCAAAATACTGGGCAATGCAGGAAGTATTACATGCTACAAGTTTGCTAGTTCCATACGTTTATGCATAAGAATTAGACTTCCATGTTGGCAACTTGTTAGTTCTATTGCTTGGGCCTGGCCGGTGGACATGCACACTCACTCGAATCTCCTGATGCATTGGGTAGTTGGCTCGATTTTCGCGTCACGCCGGTTCGGGACACAAAACCTTTTTACCTCCACCTGGGGACCCTTTTTTCCCCCCTAGGTGGTGGTGTAAATTATTTCTTATTTTCTTACTTCTTTTTCTCTCTTTAACCCCTAACACTACCATCTCTTCCCTTTTATATACTCCTTGGAGAGCTAGGCCGTGTTGTGCTTTCGGTGGGCTGTGGATCTTGAGTATCGATTACAATCCGACATCCGTGTCCTGGGACGGGGTAAGTGATAACCTGATACCTGCTTTGGCTCCTGTTTCCCTCTGTGCACCATGAGTACCACCCCCCCACACACACACACACACACACACACACACACACACACACACACACACACACACACACACACACAAGGGGTAATATCCCGTAACACACCCAGGACCTCAATTCCTCTATCAAGCGTCCTAAGGCGTTCCAATAGTATCAATCCTGTAAGGCAGATATCCTTCAGGAGACCCATTTTTCCAATCTTACCGCCCGTCCTTCATCCACAAACACTACCCAGTATTCTTTCTAGCCAGCGCCATAGATCAGACTAGAGGGGTTGCAATCTGTTTTTTTCAAACGTCTTTCCTTCACACTTATACAAGAAATCAGAGACCCCAAGGGCAGGTTCCTTCTAGTTAAGGGAAAAGTGGGGGAACAACTTTGCTCTTTCGTAAGCTATTATGCACCCAACTCTGATCAAGCAAATTTTATGACTAAGTTATTGCAGGCACTATCTCCTCACCTGGAAGGTCAAGTAATATTCAGGGGTGACTCAAATTTAGCCTTGGACTTATCCTTGGACAAATCCAATTCGTCACGTTTGTGTCTTAAAAGAACTACTAAGACTGGAATACGGGTGGCAAAAATGCTACACGCCTCCAATCTAGTGGACGCATGGCAGGAATCCAACCCAGCAACCAGAGATTATACCCTTTTCTCGACCCCACATGCCACATATTTTCATCTCGTGTGCTCTGGTACCAAGTTTACATAAAGCCACGATCATAGAAACGGCTTGGTCGGATCATTCCATGGTCGCAGTTATACTCTCAACTTTATCAGGGCCCCCTCGTTCAAATCAGTGGAGGCTCAATGAATCTCTCTAGTCAGATCCATCCTGGTGTGAGGATATACGTATTAGCTTGAAGCAGTATTTCAGTGACAATGCAACAGGAGACAACCCCAGTAATTGTCTGGGCAGCTCACAAGTCCTCTCAGCTACCTAAAGCAAGGAGAGAACATATCCAGTCATTGGACATTAAGTTACAAACCCTAGTCCGATGTCATAAAAGATCTCCGGACCACACTATATTTAAGCAAATAGAGGACATCAGGGTTTAACTCAGCCTGATATTAAACAAAAGGCGAAGAAGAGTATTCATTGGGCCTCCACTAAAAATTCTACATGCACAGGGACAAAATAGGGTCCCTACTGGCACACAAACTAAACCCACACATAGGAAATTTTGCGATGCCCAAAGTACGTTGCTCGGATGGCACTCACTCGCAGAATCCCCGTAAAGTCCTTGAGGCATTCAATAAATTTTATGCATCATTGTACAAGGTCCCAGGGGATGAAGACCCACAGGCATGTGATCAATACTTGAGTGGCATCTCACTACCAAAAATTTCAAAGCAACAGGTCACGGATGGAAGCCCCCTTTACGGAGCGGGAAGTGGAGGCGATTAAATTTACAAAAACGGGATTGGCTCCGGGTCCAGATGAATTCCTGGCCGCATATTATTGCAAATTCCATGGCATGTTAGTCCCACACATGGTTCGCTATTTTAACACTATCTGGGGTGGAGTCCCCCTGGATCCCCTCTCTCATATGGCCTATATAACAGTGATTCCAAAGCTGGGCAGAAACCCCGGAGAAGTGGAAAATTATCGGCTTAGATCACTTATAGATAATGATATTAAGCTATTCACCAAAGTAATGGCCAATAGACCAGGTGGGCTTCATCCCGGGTCGTCAGGGGCCAGATCAGATCCGCAGAGCAGTTGACGTGATTTCTCTGTTGTAGTCTGACTGGTCCGGGGGCCCTCCCCAAAAAGAAATGCTCGCCTATAGGTTGGCAAAAAGCCTTTGATACAGTGTCCTGGGCGTATATGTTCAACATTCTAGAAGCATGGGGGTTCGGCCCAATTTTTTTTACAATCCCTCTATTCACAACCTCAAGCTAAAGTGAAGTTAATGGGCTTTCACTCGACACCTTTTAGGATTGAAAGGGGCACGCGACAGGGATGCCCTTTATCCCCACTACTCTTCACCATAGCAATTGAGATGGTGGCAGTGGCCATACGGAAAGATGAGCATGCAGGGGGTGAACTGCAGGGCTATAGTACACATGTGCTCATTATTTGCAGACAATAGGTTATTGTTCATCACATCATCCGTCACATCCCTACCGAATATACTTCGAATCCTGAGGGACTTTGGCAAGGTCTTGAGGCTTCGGGTTAACGAGACAGTCATTAGCCATGAACATCAACATCCCCAACAACGTTGGCTCATATTAGGGAGTCATTCCCATTTCGATGGGTAGACAGAGCTCTACCAATATTTAGGCATTAACATGACCCCCCTCATACACATCGCTTTACACAGCAAACTACCCTGAGTGCTTTTGATGCCTGGAACAGATGCTTGATGGCTGGGCTCTATGCGATCTCTCATGGTTGGGCAGGACCCACGCGGTCAAAATGACTATGCTACCCAAGCTCCTCCATTTCTTCAGGTCTTTGCCAATACAGATTCCCAGGGTGGATCTACTAGGTCTTCAGTCTAAAGTATTAAAATTTATATGGAACACGAATGGACAGATTGGCAAGGTCAACCCTTTTTGCCCCTAGGCGGAGGGGTGGCTTGGGGGTACCTGACCTAATAAAGCTGCCCAACTAGCTAAATTAATAGTATACACCTGCTGCGAGAGACTGGGTTGGTCCCAGATGGAGCGTCAGACAGTCCCTAACCGCATGTTAGACTATTTGTTGTGGCGACCGTTTAAGGATAGATAAATAAAGGCCCCCAACCTCTCGCACTCATTTGCACTGTGGGACCGTCTTCATACAAAAGCGTCACTAGTATCGGCATACACCCCTTTGGCACATTTATTCCACAACCCAGATTTTCTACCTGGTATGGATATAGGAGCCTTTAAGTGGTGGACAGATAAAGACCTTTATTGCATAGGACACTTCTTCACACATAAGGCACACTTAACTCCCTCTCATTGTAGCTCAGTTTTGGAGATGCCTGCGTCAGATTTTGTTTCTCCCAAATGGCGCATTATCTCCGCTCGATTCCCACGGCTGACAAACCCCCCACATTAACCGATTACGAAAAGTGGTGCACAGGGGACGGAAGCCTTAGGGGAGGAATTTCTTTGGTAAAAGTGGTTGCTTTCCTCCTCCCAGAAACAGCCTTACATGCTGGCCTGGGAAAAAGACTGATTGTGAAGCAGATCTGGAGACATGGTCAGATCGACTTCAACTAGCATACAAGGGAGTCCTGAATATTTCCTTAGTGGAAGCGGGTCTCAAGGTACTGACAAGGTGGTACCTGGTTCCAACACGTCTGGCGAGGATGTACCCGAGAGCCTCGCTGGAATGTTTCCGGGGCTGTAAACTACAGGGTTCTATGCTACACACATGGTGGGAATGCCCCAAAATTAGGACTTTCTGGAACGGTGTTTTTGATGCTTCGTAAGGTGACCGGGCTTATGATAGAACAACGCCCAAGCTTAGAGGTCTCAGGCCATTCTGCAGGAATGTCATTAAGCATTACTGAAACGTCTCCTATTTCATTCTACTAGGGGCTAAAATCACTATTGCGGGGGCATGGAATACACTCTCAGTATCCCTTATTTTATGTTTGAATCTTCGAACATGGATAATGATACATGAAAAAATAGCCAGCATAGTTAATGACCGCCAAACCCAATTTGAACGAATATGGGACCCTTGGGCGACCTTCGCTCACATACCTCTCTCAGTGAATTAGGACAATGCTCGGACAGGAGCTTTACACTCGTGGAGGGCAGAAGGATTTCCACGGCTTGGCTCTCCACCTACCTTTTCAAAATTCCTTTCATCTTACGGCTTTCACTCTTTTAACAGAAACTTTATTGACAATTCAGCATTACATGTTGTATCTCTTTAGACTTTCTCTCCAGCACATAACAGCATTATATAAGAATAATTACCATATCAAGGGGCGTGCCCCCGCGACCATTCCCAACATAATTTACATCTACATTGATGGAACCACCATGCCAGCACCTCCCACCACCCCCTGCCCGTCCGCCCTCCCACAGATTCGATTCTCCCTCCCCCCTCCCCTCGACAAAGAGGGGGGAGGAGGGAGGGGAGGACATCAATACAAGCCTCTTAACCCTCTGCATCCACCCAGCTGGACCAGACCTTGTCAAATTTAGCCGGACATTGTCTACTCTCGTAGGTAAGTTTGTATAAAGGTAACACAG
This sequence comes from Glandirana rugosa, assembly GCA_018402905.1. NCBI lineage: Eukaryota > Metazoa > Chordata > Amphibia > Anura > Ranidae > Glandirana > Glandirana rugosa. Next base: position 327,325 of record BLSH010128571.1, on the reverse strand, counting down.
ACTTAATCGCCCTCCTCCATTCCCCACAATTAAACTGTTCCAGACCAGGTCGACCCACCTACGTCTCCCAATTCTCCGAACATAACTACAGGAGGGGAGGGAGGAGGGGGGAGAAACAGCTCCCCTCCCCCCTCCCTCTTAGCTTAGACACCCTCCCGCCTGCCCGTCCCCCACCACCCTCCACGACCGTACCACCAAGGTAGTTACATCTACATTTAATACAACCCTTACCAGCGCCCCCGTGCGGGGAACTATACCATTAATAAGAATATATTACGACAATACACGACCTCTCTTTCAGATTTCTCTATGTTGTACATTACGACTTAACAGTTATTTCAAAGACAATTTTCTCACTTTCGGCATTCTACTTT
>BLSH010128571.1:311522-322533 GCA_018402905.1 Glandirana rugosa | reverse complement strand
CCCATTGAAAACCCTACATAGAGAGTAACAGAACACGATAGCCCCAGGTCGCCAGTAGGCCTCCTCTCCGACTTATATACCGAGGCTTACATTAAGGAGAATAGCCATGAGGCCTCTCCTCCGGATGACCGCTGGACCCCGATAGCACAAGACAATGAGAGATACATCCCAAAAGTTACCCAACACAGAGATAAAGTCAATGCATTTGTCAATATTTCTACATCAATGAGAACCTTTCCACTACTAACAGCCCTTAAGGGGCAACATTTCCCCCCCACCCCGCTCCTCCCCCCAGAACTGAAGAGGGCTTCCATCCCAAATTCCCAACAGCACTCTAGGTGCAAAACAGGGTCCTGTGCAAGATACAACCTCAACCCCCCAAAGATTGTATTCAGGGGAGTTCGGTGTCGGCCAGTCCGCTTCGTAATGCTCCCTTCCCTCCGCCTGGTGTCATATATGAACGGATGGCAGATACATGACTCAAGTCAGAACAAGTTAGTGTACCGGATATGGCTGCCCAACCGCATGTTCATTATAATCCAGCGTTAGAAAGGATCTGTGGACTCCCGCCAACTGGTCATGGGAGCAACTTCACCTGAATAGTTCAGGGGCACACACTTAGGTTGCAAACGATAAACTGATGGTACTCACTGCGCAGACATCCGAGTAACCGCAAAATGTCTCAAATTCAATTCTAGGCCTCAACAAACCTGCCGGCCCATTTCTTATCCCTCCCTGCTAACTCCAGGAGAGACGTATAGGTGTCCAGGTTGCGGCCAAGCACAGACAGGCACAGTGAGCATTGTTTAGATATCAGTAGAAATTAAGGCAATGGGTAAATAGGTCACCCCCCATCAACTTCAGGTCAGCGGGCCCCGGGGAGGGAGTCAATCCACGCGGAGGCCTCACCCGGGGAGTTGAAGAAGCGGACCGTCTCCCCGTCCTGGACCCTCAGACGAGCTGGGAATAGGACACTATAGTGGATATTACGGGCTCTAAGGGCCGCCTTTACATGGTCAAAGGATTTTCTGAGTTTTTGTGTCTCCACCGAATAGTCTGGAAAAATAAGCACTCTGTTGTTCTGATATCTCAGGTCACCCAGAGCCCTGGATGCTCTAAGGACTTCATCGCGGTCTCGGAAATTCAGGAGGCGAAGGATAAATGTCCGAGGAGGGGACCCCGGGGGTCCAGGTTTAGGCGGAATCCTATGCGCCCGTTCCACCACAAAATGAGGAGATAGGCGTGCATCCGGCAGCAGCTCTTTCAGTAGGCCCTCCACAAAGCCAGTCGGATCCTTCCCCCTCTGCCCCCTCCACCAGGCCAATAATACGGAGGTTGTTCCTCCTATTTCTATTTTCTGCGTCCTCGGCTCTGTATTCCAGTGCCTTCACCTTGGTCTGAAGGCTACGCAGGGAGACCGCATGCTCTGCAATGTTATCTTCAGCTGTTCCTATCCTCTGTTCCGTTTCCAGAACTCTGGAGCGCAACTTGTCTTGGTCCTGCCTGATCAGGCCAACCTCCATCTGAACAGCCTCCAGCTTAGACGTGAGGGCAGTTTGGCATGCGGCAATAGCCCCCATCACCTCCGCCAGCCAGGGCGGCCGCGACCCTTCCTCCGCCATGCTGCTTGTTTGAGAAGCCCTATGCGTACCACGCTGTTGTATAGCTTCGTTCGTGCCGCGAAACGAACGTGTCGTTACACGTGGGGCTGACGCCGGCACGGCCTCCTCCGGGATTACGGGGAACCGTAGCCTTTTCCCCCTACCTCTTCGCCCGCTGGCCGATCCGCGCCGCATCAGGCGTCAATAGGCTGGGAAATCCGGGTTCAGGAGGCGCTGGATGCGGATGATACAGAATCACCCGGCGGAGCTCAGGGAAGAAGCGTCTGCTCACGGCGCCATCTTGGACACGCCCCCTCGGCTTTCACTCTTTTACTGATCTCTCTGCCCCTTTCTAAAACTTTAGCTCTTCTCAGCATCTACTAACTCTGCTCTTTGCCGAGACGCTACCTATTGTTGCAAGACTGATTACGTTAGCACCTTAAGGCTTCAAGCACACAGGACAGCCAAAAAACGTCAGATTATCAGGGAGGTTTTCAACTTTTACCAGCGTTATAATACCGCCATTTTTTAGCGTTTTTTCACGTCTTTCCCATTTTTAAAGGGCCAACGTTTTTTTTTTTCCAATTGGTCTAAAACGTCCAAAAACTTTGGGGATTGACGTTTTTAAGTGTCTGAACGTTTTTACAGCTTTAAACAGTCCAAAAAAAAACCCTCAGCTCTTGGGTTTTTTTTTTTACAGCTCAAAAATGTCACTACTAAAAACAGTTGATAACAGCCTGTGTGTTCATGAACACATAGGATAACATGATGGAGGGTTTATTGACTGTAGAAAAAAAAAAAAACTTATGCAGCTGAAAACAGCTGCTGAAAAACAGTTAAAAAAATGTCCTGTGTGCATGAGGCCTAAAGAAGTGGAATGGTTACAAAGGAAAAACGTAATCTTTTTTAGGAGATTGCACTCCTTTGGAAATATGACGACCACTGTTTAATGTTCCCAAACAGACCAGACGACTTAAGTTTTCAGTTTACGGTTAAGATGTAAGGTAATGCTACACCTACTTTAGTACCATTTTGCAACCTCACTTCATCTGAAATCGAACAGCTGGTTATCTGGACGAATACAGGCCGGGGGGGGGTGGTGTCTTTCCAACCGGGCACAGTGTGTTCCCAATTGGGGTGGCTGGGACATGGGGAGAGGTTTCCCTTTACCCAGCATGTGTAATGTTATTCTGTCAACCATCTGTCTTTTGATACTTCTGTATACCATATGATGGATTGATATATATCAATCATCATACTTGTTATATTACAATAAAAATATTGAAACAAAAGTAATTTTACACCGGTACTACACAACTCGCTCAAAAAGGGCACTGATTGTACCAACGAATACGAAATGACCCACAGATGAGGATTTTTTTTAGACTCCATCCTAGCTCTGGCAGAAGCCAAAATGCAGAGCAACCTAAACACCTATGTGACGAGGGCACCTCAGGTACCAATGACACCCACTCCTCAGAGCTCAATATAATCAATCTCACCAAATTCCCTCTTACCGCGGCCCAGGCATCCATTCTTTGGATGGGCCTGGGATTCTGTCCCGTCCAAGAAATAAATGTAATGGAATCAAAGATCTCCATCTATTTGCACGAACCCTCACTTACAAATTTATGTTAGATTCTCAAGGCTAAGAAAAGAAAACAGATCTATGAACAAATTAAAAATTTTACCATGAAAGATTTGAGCTTTGAGGGACTTAATGATTCTACACAATAAGGGAATGGTAGACCTTGACCTCCTGCTTAAGGTGACAAAATACTACTGAACTCAATACACACAGGGTAAAAATTTTAAGGCCAAATCACATCATTTTACCGAATTCTCTCTGTCCTAGTGTATGGATGTTCCTTCAGAAAACCATTAGGGACTTCAAGGCTGCACAATGGCAACCTTCTACCTCTAATCGGTCAGATGAGCAACTACTTGCTCGTAGACAATTAAAAGCACAAACCCAAGTAGTAATCAAGCTATCAGATAAGGGTGGGAACATTGCATTTATGTCCCACCAACAATAAGATATATGTGTTCTGATGTATTAAACAACAAACTATGGTATCGTTCTATCGATCAACAAGTAGCCTCATATCTTTTGAAAAGGAGTTTTGGGAATTATGTACCCAAGCCTACTTTAAAGGATTAAGACATGTTGGAATATCTAATCAATCCTTATCCACATACACTGACGTTTTACACCTTACCTAAGGTCCACAAAAATCTTACTTCCCACCAGGGAGGCCCATAATCTCTGGCATCGGCTCCTTGTAAAAAAATGCCAGTAGATTTGTGGATTCTTCTCTTCTCCCTCAAGGTAACAAGTCTTCCCTCCTTTATAAAGAACACACCGGACCTACTCCTACTATGTGGAGGGAACCTACATTCCCCCAGACGCCCTACTCGTTGCTATCAATATAGAATCTCTATACTCGTGTATTCCGCATGAGTGGGGCGTCCGGGTGACTTGGTCCTTCCTCATGGAAGAGGATAGACCCTCCTGGCCACTGAATCATTTTGTCTTGGATTTGCTTTCTTTTATTCTAACTAGGAATTATTTTGTGCTTATGGACCAGCGCTTTCTTCAAATGCAGGGAGTAGCCACGGGCATATGATGTGCTCCATATTATGCCAATTTAAATCTAGGACGTTGGGAAAGGGTTTTTTTCTAGTGAGGCTTTCATGCCCTGGCTCCCCTTTATCCTTTGCTGGTTCCGCTACATCAGGTCGTCTGGACCGGAAGTGAGAAGGAATTACAGCTGTTTTTGGAGCAACTCAATTCTAATAGCTACAATTTTCAATGTACCTATACTTTTAGTGAGAAACAGATCTGTTTCTTTGATCTAAACATCTGTCGATCCAGATGGGTACATCGGGTCAGACCTACACCGGAAGCCCAGTGCGGGCAATACTTCATGCCAGTAGCCTACACCCAAGCTCTTTGGTTAGGAGTTTTCCATATGCCCAAAATCTTCGGTTATGAAGAAATTGTAATTCAGATCTAGATTTCACAAAACAGGCCGATCCGCTCCAACAGAGGCTCTTGGCAAGGGGCTATTCTAGAACTTTGCTAAGACACGTCTTTAATAGAGCAAATGCGAAAACAAGAGGCTTCTTATTATGATACTCCCCTGAAAAGAAATACTCAAACTGTGGGCCTGGTTACAAAATTCTCCAGGAATTAACCCCAATTGCGATAATGATTGCAAAAAACTGGTATTTTCTCACTAGACCATTTCAAAATATGTGAAACAGACTCCTGAATTAATCTACAGACAAGCCAACACTTTGAGAGACCAGTTAACTTCTAGTCACTATACATCATGTAAGAGCACAAGTTCCTTACCGCGGGGCACCCATCTTTGCGGCAATTGCCCGCGATGCCCCTGGGGAAGGGAAGATCCAGGCACTCGGATGTCTAATGGTGAGTGTCAAAAATCCAGAACATTTTTGGATTGCTCCACACGGGGAGGGGGGGGGGGTCATATATTATGAACTGCCACTGTGGTAAAACCAAGCGAGTGTATGGACAAAGGATAGGAGACCATACCGATTACTCAGGAGGTGGTGAAATCCTAATGTCGGTTACTAGACATATTGGGTTACACCACAAATACCATACAGAGATGGTATCCTCCTTTGTTCTCGAAGCAATTCCACCAGATCCAAGGGGAGGGAACTGGGATCAGCGTATACTACAACGCGAGACCCTCTGGACAGAGAGTCTTAATGCTATGACACTCCCTAGCCTAAATTAAGTCCCTAGTCCCCCTTTCTCATTTTATCTTTGTTGTTCTTTCACTTTCTTAATTTTCATTTTTCACCTTTTTATTTATTTTTTCATTTGTGATGTAGGGGTCTAGGTATATCAATAGTAATTCAGTAGAAACATGATCTTATTAAATTTAATATTGAACATTTCCCTTTTTGTTTCTTATAAGGTGTTAAATATTTATTAAATACACCAAGGTCTGAGGTGCACACCCTTACTAACTGAGCCACAAACCTTAACCTGCGCCAAATAGCTATGTCAATGGAAGTAGCTGCTACTTAAAATAAAAAAATGTCATCAATCAAAAATCTTCACATTAGACAGTAGCGCTCCAAAAATTATATAATCATTAAGTCAATAGATGGGATACATCAAATGTCAGAATGTATCAAACAGTCCACTTAAAGGTGTGTGATATTTCATGCAAAGTGGGAAGTAATCAATCATCAGCTGTTACATGCGGACGACACTATGTCCTTGCAGGATGCACCACCATCCACCTCGTGCTGGTTAAGTGTGCACGGACCCCCCAAAAGAGTGGATTCTTACCAGATGAACATGCTGGGCACTCTCATGCTCAGCCTGTGCGCCTTTTGTGCTTTCAAGAGCACTGAACCATTCAGATGCTAGTCCCCAGCCACGATTCCTCAAAACATCAAATGAGACTCCAGCAGAAGGATCATATGAAAACAAAAAGCCGCCACCTAGTGTAATATCGTTTTTACAACTATTTGTTGAAAAGAGTAAAATAAACCATGCCCCTGTTGTGGGGACGCTTACCAGATAAAAAACTTAATATAGCATAAGGAAGTAGTGTCTGTGGACGCCATCCATCCTAGGGCTTTTTACAGACCTCCAGAGGCGTGAGTCTCGCCGCGTCTCCCCCTCTCAGTCCCGCAGTGAGGAACGAGTGCTCGCAGAAGCTCCACCGCGTACTTCCTGATTCCAGCCGTCCTAGCCAATCACAACGCGTTTCGTCACGCTATGGACTTCAACAGGTGATTGGCTAGACGGTAATGACGGCAATATTTAAATAGCCCGCCTCCCCAAGCAAAAGAATGCTGCTTCAACCCGCCTACTCAAATGGTTATTGGCTAGTCATAGGAGGAGGTGGCATCTGCAGTTACAAACCTATATTCATGTTACCAAGAAAAACATTAATTACATGTGAACAAGTGTAATTGGTCATAATGGTCCGCACTGTTAGGGGCACCAAGCTTACTGCAAACATAATAAAATTCTCAGTAAACCGTCAAGTTTACGATCCACTGACAGTTTCAAAACATAGCATCACTCCACACAGTAATACATTTCCATCATTCTCTCTCTCAGGTCACAAGATAAGTAAACATAAAACATCCTTATCTCATTTTGATGTGCTGACTACGTGCAATTTCTATCATCTGAATCCAGACTCCATGCTAGGGCTCAATCTATATCAGATGCCCAATTAACCACAACCGATAAAAAAATTGTGTTACATAAAAGGAAGGTAGAAAAATGAATAAGAATACAAAAGAGGAAACAAAGGCGGCTTTCAATCCCCTTTAAAGTAACTATTGTTCCAAATATATAGTAATCTATTGCCTTATTTATAAAAAAGAAAAAGGGAGATTCTATATTCATATTCCTGACACAGATGTCTGCAGTGTATGATCATTTAAATCTCCTAATTATCAGAGCTTATCCCTATCTCTTACCTACTCCGAAACCATCATGCTGGGGTAGTACCACACCTGGGATAAATACCCAAACACCCTCAGTTTCAAAAGTATGAATTCTTATGCTAAATATATACATAGTTTCAGCAGAAAGAATAAATGAAGGATGGGCAAATGGAGAAGGTCATCGTATATGGACATCAGAAATCGCTAATAAAAGCATTGATGTCCAATTCGATGTTCATTCCTTGTGGATATAAACTCTACATGAGATATATCCACTGTGTCTCCCTTTGTGATAAATCTCTAACACGATTGGATCCCCTCCAATCAGGATACGTAACATCTATGCCCATGAACCTGAGTACTGAAGGGTCTCTATCGTGTTTGTCTCTGAAATGTTTAGAGAAGCTATGGTCTTTATAGCCCTTCTTGATGTTCGTTAGATGTTCACCCAACCGAACTTTGAGTTGTCTCTTAGTGCGGCCTATATAGCATAGGCCACACGGACACCAGAGTGCATAGACCACATGAGTGGTGTTGCAGGTGATGAAATCCTTGATTTTAAAACACCCTGCCTTCACAGTTACTGAAGGAAGTGCATTTCCTGTTAATACCCTTGGTCCATTTGCAAGCTTTGCATTTCCTACACAGGAAAAAAAACAAAATTTACAGACGTGCCCCCAATTTTGGGGACCGCCTAGTGAAGAAGATTTTGGACGCACCCGGACCGCTTAAACTCCCGACTGAGAGATCCGTTTTTTTTCTGTGTAGGCAATGCAAAGCTTGCAAATGGACCAAGGGTATTAACAGGAAATGCACTTCCTTCAGTAACTGTGAAGGCAGGGTGTTTGAAATCAAGGATTTCATCACCTGCAACACCACTCATGTGGTCTATGCACTCTGGTGTCCGTGTGGCCTATGCTATATAGGCCACACTAAGAGATTCAGGGCTAATGGGCATAGATGTTATGTATCCTGATTGGAGGGGATCCAATCGTGTTAGAGATGTATCACAAAGGGAGACACAGTGGATATATCTCATGTAGAGTTTATATCCACAAGGAATGAACATCGAATTGGACATCAATGCGTTTATTAGCGATTTCTGATGTCCATATACAATGACCTTCTCCATTTTCCCATCCTTCATTTATTCTTTCTGCTGAAACTATGTATATATTTAGCATAAGAATTCATACCTTTGAAACTGGGGTGTTTGGGTATTTATCCCAGGTGTGGTACTACCCCAGCATGATGGTTTCGGAGTAGGTATGAGATAGGGATAAGCTCTGATAATTAGGAGATTTAAATGATCATACACTGCAGACATCTGTGCCAGGAATATGAATATAGAATCTCCCTTTTTCTTTTTTATAAATAAGGCAATAGATTACTATATATTTGGAACAATAGTTACTTTAAAGGGGATTGAAAGCCACCTTTGTTTCCTCTCTTTTGTATTCTTAATTCATTTTTCTACCTTCCTTTTATGTAACACAATTTTTTTTATCGGTTGTGGTTAATTGGGCATCTGATATAGATTGAGCCCTAGCATGGAGTCTGGATTCAGATGATAGAAATTGCACTTAGTCAGCACATCAAAATGAGATAAAGATGTTTTATGTTTACTTATCTTGTGACCTGAGAGAGAGAACGATGGAAATGTATTACTGTGTGAAGTGATGCTATGTTTTGAAACTGTCAGTGGATCGTAAACTTGACGGTTTACTGAGCATTTTATTATGTTTGCAGTAAGCTTGGTGTCCCTAACAGTGCGGACCATTATGACCAATTACACTTGTTCACAAGTAATAAATAATGTTTTTCTTGGTAACATGAATATAGGTTTGTAACTGCAGACGCCACATCCTCCTATGACTAGCCAATAACTATTTGAGTAGGCGGGTCGGAGCAGCATTCTTTTGCATGGGGAGGTGGGCTATTTAAATATTGCCGTCATTACCGTCTAGCCAATCTCCTGTTGAAGTCCATTGCGTGACAAAACGAGTTGTGACTGGCTAGGACGGCTGGAATCAGGAAGTACGCGGTGGAGCTCCTGCGAGCACTCGTTCCTCACTGCGGGACAGAGAGGGGGAGACGCGGCGAAACACACGCCTCTGGAGGTCTGTAAAAAGCCCTAGGATGGATGGCGTCCGCAGACACTACTTCCTTATGCTATTTTAAGTTTTTTATCTGGTAAGCGTCCCCACAACAGGGGCATGGTTTATTTTACTCTTTTCAATAAATAGTTGTAAAAACGATATTACACTATGTGGCGACTTTTTGCTTTCATATGATCCTTCTGCTGGAGTCTCATTTGAGGTTTTGAGGAATCGTGGCTGGGGACTAGCATATGAATGGTTCAGTGCTCTTGAAAGCACAAAAGGCGCACAGGCCGAGCATGAGAGTGCCCAGCATGTTCATCTGGTAAGAATCCACTCTTTTGGGGGGTCCGTGCACACTTAACAAGCACGAGGTGGATGGTGGTGGATCCGGCAAGGAGATAGTGTAGTCCGCATGTAACAGCTGATGATTGATTACTTCCCACTTTGCATTAAATATCACACATCACTTTAGTGTCTTTAAGTGGACTGTTTGATACATTCTGACATTTGATGTATCCCATCGATTGACTTAATGATTATATAATTTTTGGAGCGCTACTGTCTTCTGTGAAGATTTTTGATTGTTTAATATTCATTGTTTGGTTATCTCCTGTGTGGTATTTTTTCTAGAGACCCCCTTTAAGATGCCAACTTCAAAAAAGGTATGGCGCGCACTTCCCGCACGGCTCACCAGGGAGCGCTCTTCCTGGTTGCCACGGGTTGGGTCCGCCCTGTTCCATCATGGCCGCTTTTGGCCCTTAGCTTACCCGTGGTGTTATCTGGTGTGATGGCTTGGCACTGGTTTTTCCCAGCAGGTGTGTGGCTCTGGAGGGAGGGTGGGGCTTCCCCCGCTATCCTATGGGCAATGCATTCATGGATGGATCTTATCCGTGGTATGCAAACGCCCGATGTGGGATATTGCGCATGCGTGGGATTCACGCACGCGCACTTCAGGGCCGGGAGACGTTGCACGCCATTCGGCGGTGTGAATGATGCCGGGCAGGAGTCCCACACGCGCCCCCATATATAAATACAGGGGCTGTATGATACAGCCCCTTTGCTGGCACTGCTGCTGCACCTTCCCTGGAATCCCTTCAGGTGAATGGTATGTACAACCAGTCTCCTCATAGCTTGGGTTAGAATTTTTCCCTATGCCATTAATTCACCTTTTGCCCTCCTCCTTTTGCTTTAGGGAAACCCAATTTAGGATCACAGTGACTACCAGCCCTTGGTGATTAAGGACATGGTTACATGTGTACCTATCCACCCCAATATGCTAAAGGTGAGCACTGGAACTATATGGGACTGGACTGTCCTGTTAAGGATGATTGTTGGTGGTGTCCAACATAGGAGATATAGAAAGTTTTTCTTACCGCCTTTTTAGACATCTGTGATGATATCAACATCCTGAACTAACTCTATACACTCCAATACACCCATGAGCTTCATATATATAGCATGGCAGTTTATTTATTCTAACAGGTAAAGCATTTAGGTGATACTTTAGTGCAAAGCACTCAGGTGACACAATAGTGCCTCTTTGTAAACATATGTGCGCTTGAGGAAAAAATGGATTTTATTACAACTTACCGTAAAATCCTTTTCTCTGGGTTCACTGACAGACGCAGCTCTTCATAACACGTGGGTTTTATGTTCATCCCATCAGGAGTGACTAGGCAAAACAGAAATAAAAGCAACAGGGATAGGCTAGCCCCTCCCAGGGGGCCGTCCTCACCTGAGCATAAAACCCCCTGCTGGCCAATGGCATTCAGGTTTGTTTGCCTAGTGCAAAGGAGTGGACTGGGTTCCCTCTGGGACCTGCGTTTTTGTGCTGAAGTTTTTCCTATGAAGACTGCT
>BLSH010128571.1:286836-298456 GCA_018402905.1 Glandirana rugosa | reverse complement strand
CCCCCCCCCCCCCCCCCCCCCCCCGCTTGTATTGTCTACAACCTCCACCGTGACAGATCTAACTTCTTAACCACAACGTACAACCGACAGACTAAATACCGGATTTACAAAAAGAAACCTATCTGCGCTACACTGAAACCAAAATAATTATGCAAATGTTGCGATCCTCATTGAAAATGTTGAAGCCACTATAGAAATGGGAAACATAGCATACGGAAACTAGGCCTGTAAATATACCATTGAAAGCAATGTTCTACTAAACCCCCCCTTTTTTTTTTTTTTTACGACTGGTAGCCTAGACAGAAATTAGACAACCGAAGTGTTGTGAGTGCTTGCTATGATTCAATATATATACGCATGTGCTTGCAACACTTGCAAGATTAACCTGTGTGAGTACTTGCAAGGACTGCAAGATTTAATTGTATACATGAGACAATAGCAAATAAATGCGTCTAAAATTGTGCTTGTAGTGATTGCAAGATATTACACCTGTAAATGCTATGGCTGTTACCAACCATCTCAATGATTGATTGAAAATCACCGTACACCCCCCCCCCCCCCATGCTGAGACACCTGATACAACCGCATACCTGACCCCACCTTCTCTTTTTTTTGATGTGCTTGCAAGATGAATTGCATGTACGTGCTTGTAGCGATTACAAGAAGCAGTGCATACGCAAGTGCTTGCAACGTTTGCAAGATGAAAAGGCGCCTTAAGTGCTTGCAACAACTGCAACTGTTGGTGCATCTGAACTATGCTTGAAATGATAGCAAAACGCTTCACTTGTAATACCACGACAGACAAGAAACAGAGGATGCGTTGTGACAATCAATGATTAATGAAAAGCTGGTCGCTTACAGGGCTGCCATGTTTTAGGTGTTTAGAGTAAATGAAAAAAAATGAAGATTTTCTGCCCCAATCAATTCCATTAAAACCTGCATGGTAAAATGAGCTGCAGTAACCCAGTCTTATATGCACCCTTAACACGGTGTCTGACCCACTTCTCCCTGTATAGCTTGACCCTGTGAGTGGGAGTGAAGTGGTTTCCAAGCTTGAAAATAGCAGGAGGCTGGCCATGCTTGCATTGCCCGAAATTTGATAACTGCACAAACCTCCGCCGCCCGTGTTCCAGGAAATTGCTGTATAACAAATGCCAAGCCGCGGTCTTCCCCCACCATTAATACATGATGCCTCCGCTGTGCCAAACACTGACCGGTCTGATGTGGAACCGGCGGCCTATCCCCCGCCCGTACCCCCCCCCCCCCCCAGTGTGAAAGCCTGAGTGCCTTCACACTGGGGCAGTACGCTTGCAGGATGTTACAAAAAGTCCTGCAAGCAGCATCTTTGAGACGGTGCGGTGAGCAGTGTTTACACCTCTCCTCCACCGCCCCTGCCATTGAAATCAATGGCAAGCACTTCTGAAGCGGCTGCACACCGCTTTGGAAGCGCAGCGCGCCAGCACTTTTGACCCCTTGTGGGGGGTTAAAAGCACCGCGCTCCTGTCTGCATAGCGCCACTATAACAGCAGAAAAATGCAGCTGAAACTAGCGCCGATTTACCGATACCACCCGCCTGCCCCAGTGTGAAAGGGGCCTAAAAGTTTGGAAAGATCAGCGGGACCTCTGGACCTTATCTACCCCCTACCACCTCACACCGATATGGTTCGTGAAAAAACACAATTTCCAAGCTTTATCTATGCATACCCTAAATGTGAACATAACCGTATGTAATGACTTGGCTGTTGAAATGTGTATATAGATGATATTTATGTAAGGACATGAACTGTACTAGTTTTCTGTCCTTGTGCAGAAGGTTGCTTTTTATTTACAACTGGGTGTATTATTACCTGCTAAAAAAATTAACAGCATCTATGAAAAAAAAAAAAAAAAATTAGTGGACCAACAAACACTTAGGCTGCATATACAAGTGCCACAAAATATATTGAGCTTTTGGAAACTTACTTCAAGTCCTTTACAATTAAGGAAATATTGCTCCAAACTATCACTTAGTTGTTGAGTAAGTTTCAGAACCATAGATGCCTCTGCACGAGATGAGATTTGGAAAGTTTCCTAGAAGAGGAACAAAATATTCATAAACTATTTACATTATTTATTACTTTAACTATGTGTATGTTTGGAATAACAAAAAAAAAATGTTCAAGATCAAAACTAAAACAGAGCAAAGACAATTAAAAAGAATACAACTTACTGAATATTTTACAGCCATCAGTCTTCTTTCCAAAACTGGACTCTGTTAAGAAAAGAAAAAATAATAATTGCGCATAGAAAGTTAAAAAGAATATTTAATCACTTCAATACTGGACACTTTCACCCCCTTCTTGCCCAGGCCAGTTTTCAGCTTTTAGCGCTGTCACACTTTGAATGACAATTGATCGGTCATGCAATACTGTGCACAAGTTTTTGTCTGATTTCTTTGGTAGTATTTACCTACCTCAATACTGTGCACTTTTACCCCTTCCTGCACAGGCCAGTTTTCGGCTCACAGTTTGAATGGTAATTACTCAGTCATGCTTAATTTTTTCCACACAAATAGGGCTTTCATTTGGTGGTATTTAATCACCACTGGGTTTTTTATTATTATTTTATGAGCGAAAAAAAAAAAAAAAAGTGAAAATAATAAAAATTTTGCAAATAAGTCATTTTTGTCATAAATTTAGGCAAACATTTATACTGCTACATATCTTTGGTAAAAAATAACCCAAATCAGTGTATATTTTAGTCTGCGTGAAACTTAGAGCATAGGCAACCTTTGAGAGGTGGAGATCTACCTAGACAAAAGATCAAAAGGTCCCTGGGGTGTGGAGCCCTTTTTTTTTTATTTTTTATTTTTTTAAAGTTATCTAGCAAGCCCCCAGTGAAAAGCAAGGAAAAAGACAGCATGGAGAAAACATAGAAAAAATAAAACCAATGGCACTGGGGGCCTCAGGGGTGCACGCCACTAGGGGTATCAGGGGGGCACACCATTGGGGGCTCAGGATGGCACAAAAGTTGTTACCCTCATGCAGAGCGGTGCAAGCTACTGTGGCAGATATAACCGTTCTAGTGCTGACCCCAGCCAGCCCTCCTCTCTCATCCATTCCACATTTTGCTACTTGTCCCAAGTATGGCGATACCATGTGTGAGACTTTCACAGCCTGGCCACACAAAGAGGCCCAACGTCCAAGTAGAAAATTCAAGAGGTCTAGGGGGCAAAAATTACACATTTTTAATTTCCTGACTACCCATCACATTTTTGAAGGCTCTGGAGCACCAAGACAGTAAAAACACCCACAAAATTACCCTATTTTTGAAAGCAAATGCCTAATCTATGAGGCATAATCAGTCTTTAGAACATGTCATTTTTTTCCACAAAGTTGTCCATTTATAGGATATTTCTGTACATACCAAGAATTACATCCAAAAATATATTCTGCTACTCCTTGAGTATGGAAATACCACGTGTGAGACGTTTCCACAGCCTGGCACCATACAGTCCAAACATCCAAGTAGCACCTTCATGCATTAGAGAAGCATAAATTACGGTGGTCTAGGGGCAATAATTACACATTTTTAAGTTCCTGACTACTGATCACATTTTTGAAGGCCCTGGAGCACCAGGACAGTGGAAACACCAACAAAATGACCCCATTTTGGAACAGAAGACCCCAACATATATACTATGAGGCATAATGTGTATTCTGAACATGTCATTTTCCACAAGTTTTTGGAAAAAGTAGAAACAAAATATTTTTTTTTCTTTACACAAAGTTGTCCATTTAGAAGAGGTCTCTAACACATAGCATGTACCAAGCATGTACCAAGAATTACACCCCAAAAAACATTCTGCTTCTCTTCCTGAGTATTGTGGTACCACATGTGAGACTTTTCCACAGCCTGACCACATACAGAGTCCCAACATTCAAGTAGCACCTTCAGGTATCGTTTGATGCCCAGGACACGATAATGAGGTTTTTACGTTTCAATAATAATGCCCGTTGCCTCCCTCGCAATTATCCTGATTATGACAAATTATTCAAAACTCGGACCCTAATCATGTGACAGGGCCACGGGTTATACTTATGATTTCAAAAATTTATGAGGAAAAAGGACAGCTAGCTAAACCCCCCTGGATGCCCTACCTATATGGGGACAAGTGGCAATATTGTCTGACAACTGCTAGAACCGCAGTTCGGGAAGGGTTACCACCTACAGTATATATAGATAATGTCGACACAAGTCTCCCACTTTTCTGCCATCTCTACCTGAAGAAGATTGTGGCCTGTGGGACAGCACGGATCAGCCGCAAGGGCTTCCCACAGAGACTGATCACCAAGAAATTGAAAAAAGGGGTAAAAAAGCCAGTATGCAAAATGATGAGGTACTAGCCATAAAGTGTAGAGATAAAAAGAGTCTACATCCTTCCCACAATACACGAAAACTTGGTGGAACTTCAGACAAGATGAGCTCCTGTCCAGAAGCAAAAATGTGTACAGGAATTAAACCTATTCAGGGGGGTGAATATGAATGACCAGCTGATTCAGCCCTACTTGGAACCAGGAGATCACTGTTTTGGTATAAGAAAAGTAGCCATTTCATTCAACTAGCCCTGTTCAATTCATATGTTATGTGCCAGGCTACGGAAAAGTCTCACACATAAGGTATCACCGTACTCAGGAGGAGTGTCATTCTTGGTATGTAGATGCTAAAGTATCTCACAAAAGTGAGTATACCCCTCACCTTTTTGTAAATATATTATATCTTTTCATGTGACAACACTGAGGAAATAACACTTTGCTACAATGTAGTACAAAGTAGTGAGTGTACAGCTTGTATAACAGTGTAAATTTTCTGTCCCCTCAAAACAACAACACACAGCCATTAATGTCTAAACTCCTGGCAACAAAAGTGCGTACACTACTAAGTGAAAATGTCCAAATTGGGCCCAATTAGCCATTTTCCCTCCCCGATGTCATGTCACTCGGTGTTACAAGGTCTCAGATGTGAATGGGGAGCAGGTGTATTAAATTTGGGGTTATTGCTCTCATATTGGTCACTACAAGTTCGACATGGTAACTCATGGCAAAGAACTCTGAGGGTCTATAAAAAAATAATTGTTGCTCTACATAAAGATGGCCTAGGCTATAAGAAGATTGCCAAGACCCTGAAACTGAGCTGCAGCACGGTGGCCAAGACCATACAGCGTTTTAACAGGACAGGTTCCACTCAGAACATGCCTCGCCATGGTCGACCAAAGAAGTTGAGTGCACAGGGTGGTTATTGGGTAATAAACTTATGAGTGCTGTCACCATTGCTGCAGAGGTTGAAGGGGGGGGGGGTCAGCCTGTCAGTGCTCAGACCATATGCCCCACACTGCATCAAATTGATCTGCATGGCTGTCATCTCAGAGGAAAGCCTATTCTAAAGATGCAAGAAAGACCGCAAACAGTTTGCTGAAGACAAGCAGACTAAGGCCATGGATTACTGGAACCATGTACTGTGGCCTGATGAGACCAAGATAAACTTATTTGGTTTGGATGGTGTCAAGCATGTGTGGCAGCAACCAGGTGAGGAGAACAAAGACAAGTGTGTCTTGCCTACAGTCAAGCATGGTAGTGGGCGTGTCGTGGTCTGGGGCTGCATGAGTGCTGCCAGCACTGGGGAGCTACAGTTCATTGAAGGAACCATGAATGCCAACATGTACTGTGACATACTGAAGGAGAGCATGATCCCCTCCCTTTGAAGTCTGGGCCACAAGGCAGTATTCCAACGTGATTAGGACCCTAAACACCTCCAAGACAACCACTGCCTTGCTAAAGAAGCTGAGGGTAAAGTAAAGCTGATGGGACTGGCCAAGCAGGTCTCCAGACTTAAACCCTTATGAGCATCTTTGGGGCATCCTGAAATGGAAGGTCTCCAACATCCACCAGTTCCGTGATGTCGTCATGGAGGAGTGGAAGAGGACTCCAGTGGCAACCTGTGAAGCTCTGGTGAACTCCATGCCCAAGATGGTTAAGGCAGTACTGGAAAATAATGGTGAACACAAAATATTGACACTGGGCCCAATTTGGACATTTTCACTTATTGGTGTACTCACTTTTGTTGCCAGCGGTTTAGATATTAATGGCTGTGCGTTGAGTTATTTTGAGGGGACAGCAAATTTACACTGTTATACAAGTTGTACACTCACTATTTTACATTGTAGCAAAGTGTCATTTCTTCAGTGTTGTCACATAAAAAGATATAAAAAAGGTTTACATAAAATGTGAGGTGTACTCACGTTTGTGAGATACCATATGTGTTAGAAAAATTTTAAAAATTGACAACTTGGTAAAAAAAAAAAAAAATAGGATTTTTTTACTTACCGTAAAATCCTTTTCTCTTTTGTTCATTGACGGACGCAGCCTCTTAATCTTGACATGTGGGGTATGCACCTTTTACCAGGAGTAGACTGGGCAGAACATAGTTCAGACAAAAAGCAAAGCTAGCCCCTCCCAGGGGGCAGGCCTCACTCTGCATAACCCCCTCCGCCCTGCTAGCACTTCAGTTCATAACAAGCAGTACAAACTCAGAACACAGAGGGGTGGGTACTGTGTCCATCAATGAACTCAGAGAAAAGGATTTTACGGTAAGTCAAAAAATCCTATTTTCTCTTTCGTTCATTGACGGACGCAGCCTCTTAATCTTGACATGTGGGGACGTCCCAAAGCAGTGTCAACCAAAGAGGGGTGGGAAACACAACAACTGTACCCAACGGAAAACTCTCCGGGAGGCGCCAGACGCGCCTACACCACCGCCTGCAAAACCTTGCGGCAAAACGCAGCATCCGCAGATGCTGACACATTAACTTTGTAAAACTTAGCAAAGGTGTGCACAGAGGTCCAAGTGGCAGCCTTGCACACCTGAGAGACAGATGCTTGGTGTCGGAAAGCCCAGGAAGTACTAGTCGCCCTGGTGGAATGAGCCGTGACCAGAAAAGGGGGTTCTTGACCCCGAACCTCATACGCACGGGTCACAGTCTGTCTGATCCAACGAGAGATAGTGGCCGATGAGGCCGCCAGCCCCTTTGCGCGGTCCATCCGCCACCACAAAGAGCGCGTCCGACCTCCGAAAGGAGGCCGTGGCCGTCAAATACACCCGCAGAGCCCTAACCACATTCAAGGAGAGCAAAGCAACCGCCCTAGGATGTGATGGGCGCGGACACAAAGGAGGAAGGGCAATGTCCTCAATGTGAAAAGAAGAAACCACCTTCGGTATTAACGAAGGAGATGGGCGCAGCAACGCCTTGTCCTTATGCAAGGCCAAGTAGGGAGACCAACAAGACAAAGCCGCCAACTCAGACACCCGCCTGGTGGATGTGATGGCCACCAAGAAGGCCACCTTTTGCGAGAGCAACTGCAAAGAAATGTCTCTGATCTTTTCATATGGCGGCTTCTGCAGTACTGAAAGTACCAAGTTCAGATCCCACGGCGTCAGGGGCGACCACACCTGAGGGGCCACATGATGTACCCCCTGTACAAACGTACGAATCAAAGACTGCGTCACTAACGGACGCTGGAAAAGAATCGATAGGGCAGAAATCTGCCCCTTGAGGGTACTCCATGCCAGTTTTTGATCCAGGCCTTGCTGAAGAAAGGCGAGCACACGAGCCACTGACAATGAATGGGGGTTCCGCCCCCTTGCCTCGCACCAAGCAATATAAGCCTTCCAGGTGCAGTGATAAAACTTGCGTGAAGTGGACTTACGTGCCTTAAGCATGGTTGGGATCACTGACTCAGAGACCCCCCCCCCCCCATCCCTCAATACCTGGGACTCAATAGCCAGGCCGTCAAAGCCAGCGAGTGTAAAGCAGGGTGCAGGATGGGCCCCATGTGACAGCAGATCTTTGCGTAGCGGAAGCCACCAGGGAACATCCGTTACCATCCGCACCACGTTGGCGTACCAAGGACGCCAAGGCCAATCCGGAGCCACCAGGATAGCCGGAATCCCCTCCACTTCTATCCTGCACAACAGGCGCAGAAGAAGCTTGAGAGGAAGGAAGGCGCAAAGGAGCCGGTAACGAGACCAAGGAGCCACAAGGGCATCCATGGCGTCCAACTGATCCCTTGCTCTGCACACATAAGGTCCGCACCTTGCGATTGAACCGGGGTGCTAGCAGGTCCACGTCTGGCGTGCCCCACCTCTGGCAAATCTGACGTTACACTTCTGGATGCAGTGACCACTTTCCCTGAACCAGAGTCTGGCGACTGAGAAAGTCCGCCTGCCAATTTTCTACGCCCGGAATGCAAAATGCCGGAGATTGCTGGCATGTGGAACTCCACCCACCTCAGAATGTGGGCCGCTTCTGCAGCTGCTGCCAAGCTCTTTGTTCCGCCTTGGTTTACATACGCCATCGCCGTGGCTTTGTCCGATTGCACCCGAACCGGTCGACCGTGCAACCTCCGTGACCAATGGGAGAGGCAAAGCCTGATCGCTCACAGTTCCAGCACATTGATCGGAAGACGGCACTCCTCCGATGACCATCGGCCCTGGGCAGACAACCGGCCCAGAACTCCTCCCCAGCCCGCTAAGCTGGCGTCCGTCGTGACAATCGACCATTCCAGGGGAAGGAACAACTTCCCCAGACTCAATGCCGGGGCCCGTAGCCACCAGACAGCAGAGCCCGTACCGCAGTTTGTAGCGTCAGCAACTTGGCCGCAGGCAAGAACACTCTCGCCTGCTCTGTGTCCAGTATCAGGCCCAGGTGGCGCGATGGGACCAGCGCCGACTTCTGAAGGTTGATCAACCCTGTCTTCGCCGTTGCTCCCGCTGCTTGGGTTCCAGAAGAAAAGGTACTCCCCCCCCCCCCCCCGTGAAATCCTTAAATGATCTCATCTAGGGAAGCCCCAAACAGCCGACCGCCCTGAAATGGCAGGTCCGTGAGACCTTTCTTCGACGCATCCGACCAGCACCGCAGCCACAGCAGCCATCTAATGACGACCGCAAAAACTGGCAGTTTTGACAGCACGGGAGCTACATCCAAGGCCACGTCGCAGAGGTACTTGAGACCCTGCGCCAACTGGTCAGCCAGCTGCCCCGACTCCGAAGGAACCACAAGGTCCCCCAAATCCTTGTGCAACACTGTCGCCCACTCCATGAGCGACTGCTCCACCATTGCTGACGCCAGTACCAGCAACATGGCCGCCACCAGGAACATAGCCTTGGACACCGCCTCCGTCCGCCTGTCGGCTGGATTTTTAAAAGATAGAGAACCCTCCATAGGGATAGTGGTAGCCTTGTTCAGGCGGGCCACCGGCGGGTCTACCACGGGGGACACCCACTTTTGCAACAAGCTATCCTCAAAAGCATAGCGCACAGAAAAGCGTTTTATCTAGTGGGACTACAGGTCCCAGTGCCGCCGGAGCCTCAGCAGAGACTTCCGGGGCAGACACCCCCGGTTCAGCCGCCATTGCGCCACCCCCCGGGACACTTGTGAGGCCTACAGGCTGAAAAACCGCCACAATGCCACCCCTCAGCTACCCGCGCACAGCAGCCCGGAAATACTCAGGACTCGCACCGCGCCGCCCCCAGCACCCCAGGGAGAAGCCAGCTATACTTGTACGTCTGCATTCCTGCCGTTTCTGCCTCCACTGCTGCTGAGATCCCCCCACATGTGCCGACCGCGCTGCCAGGAGGAAACAGCGCCAAAGCACATGCTTTTGCCCATCAGGAGACCAACCAAACATGGCCGCCGAGCGGTCACTAGAGGCCAAAACCGCCACAAAATGGTCGCGACATCAGCAAAATGGTCGCTACAACGGCCGGCCCCGAAAAAAGGGGGGACCCAGAACAGCAGGAAACGGAGGCGGGATGGGGAGAGAATGGGGAGGGGAACCCACCTACCCCAGCTGGGGGGGGGGGGGGGAACACACCCGCCAGCCCCCTCTCCGCACCCCCGAAGGGGGGGGGGGGGGGAGGGAGCTGCCGGCCATGCGACACCTTGATGCAAGCCGCAGGCCAGTCACTCAGTGCGCTGGCGGGACGAGGCCCGATGCGGCCGACCCCGCAAGCAGCTAAGGGACGGCTCACATCCGTCGGCCATGATGGGGAGACTACCTGGACCTAAGTATCTCCAGCCTGTCACCCAGCCGGCTGCTTGAATGCATTCTTCATCAGATAGCTTGAGCAAAAACAAAAACATTGGGGAACCGCAGATCCCAGCAGGGAGCCAGGTCCTACTCCTTGCACTAGGCAGATAAAACTGAAGTGCTAGCATGGTGGAGGGGGTTATGCAGAGTGAGGACTGGCCCCTGGGAGGGGCTAGCTTTGCTTTTTGTCTGAACTATGTTCGGCCTAGTCTACTCCTGGTAAAAGGTGCATACCCCACATGTCAAGGTTAAGAGGCTGCGTTCGTCAATGAAAACAGAAAACGGGATTTTTTTTGACTTACCATAAAATTCCTTCTCTGAGTTCGACAGGCACAGCAACTCTTAGGACTAAGTGGGTTATTCTGCCCTCTTCAGGAGTTTACTAGGCAGAACAGGCAGTTCTAACAGCAAAAAAACAGTGACACAGCCCCTCCCAGGGGACAGTCCCCACTGGCAGATAACCCCACACCCAGCTCTGCTAGCTCAGTTCGTAACAAGCAGTGCAACATCAGAGGGGTGGGTGCTGTGCCTGGCGACAAACTCAGAGAAAGGGATTTTACCGCAAGTCAAAAAAAATCCTGTTTTCTCTTTCGTTCGTCGACAGGCACAGCAACTCTTAGGACTAAGTGGGACGTCCAAAAACAGTGCCAAAAATGAGGGGTGGGTAACAGAACTACACCCAATTGAACCCTTGGTGAGGAACCACACATGTCTCACTGCCTGCAAAACTTTGCGGCCAAGCGCAGCATCCGAGGATGCCAAAAACATCAACTTTGTAAAACTTTGAGAAGGCATGCACAGAGGTTCAAGTAGCCACCTTGCACACTTTAGACACAGACGCCTGATGTCAAAGCCCAGGAAGTGCTAATCGCCCTGGAAGAGTAGGCCGTAACTGGAAAGAGGCTCCAGACCCCGAACAGCATAGGCTTGGGACACCGTCTGTCTAATCCAACGTAAGATTGCGGCCGATGAGGCCGCCAAACCTTTGCGTGGGCCATCCACCATGACAAAAAGAGCGTCTGACCTCCGAAAAGGAGGCTGTGGACGCCAGATACACCCGCAGTGCCCGAACAACTTCCAGGGAGTGCAAAGGAACCTCCTTAGAGTGAGACGGGCGTGGGCAAAGCGAAGGAAGGACAAGGTCCTCATTGATGTGGAAAGAGGACAGCACCCTTGGCAAAAAAGAAGGTGACGGACGCAAGCCGCCTTATCCTTATGTAGGACCAGATAAGGAGACCTACAAGACAGAGCCGCCAACTCAGACACCCACCAGGCGGATGTGATAGCCATCAGGAAAGGCACTTCCTGCAAAAGCAACTGCAGAGAGATTTCCCTGATATTCACAAAAGGCGGCTCCTGAAGCACCAAGAGGACCAAATTGAGGTCCCATGGCGCCAATGGCGACCGTACCTGGGGGGGGGGGGCCCGGGGGGGGGGGGTCCATGCCAGCGGTAACCGCGGTACCCTGGAGTTAAACCAGGAGAACCACGAAGTCC
>BLSH010128571.1:225629-238754 GCA_018402905.1 Glandirana rugosa | reverse complement strand
GTTTGCGGTTTAGTTAAGCCCTCCGGTAAAACACCCATCCTATATGAGTTCTTATTGAAGAGTGAGGGCCTAAAAAGGTGGAGGCGTTAAGCCACTTGACCCGTCGACTTCGGGTCTTGCACTCTAGGCTCCTGTCGGAGTTCCCTAATCACCACGGGTCTACAGATCGAGATTCAGAAAAATGATTTATTGATATCTGGACAATCAAATTGAAGATATCGACTCTTTTATGACCTCTCACATTATTTTCTACTCAAGAACCCCCCTACAAGATTCGTTGTCCGTCGTACCTGGGTACAACGCCGCACGACCGCGCAATTGTCAGTTAAAGCGACGCAGCGCCGAATCGCAAAAAGGGCTCCGGTCCTAAAGCTGGAAATCCTTCCGGGGCTGAAGTGGTTAGCCGTGTGTGGGGAATGGTGTCAAACGCTTTTGCAAAATCCAAGTATTCCACGTCCACAGCTACCTCTCTATCCAAGGTTTTACTTACCTCCTAATAAAAAGAAATCAGGTTTGTTTGACAACTCCTGTCTTTCATGAATCCATGCTGCCTGTTGCTTAGAACATCCCCCCAAGAACTCATCTTTTATTACACTCTCCAGTATTTTCTCAGCTATAGAAGTTAAACTAACAGGTCTATAGTTATTTAGTAAAAAGACTTAGAGCTAGACATCTGGGCACCACTAATCCCTTGAGGCTGTCCTCGGATCTCACGTTCTGGGCTTCAGCTGCCCAGTTCACCGAATTGCGGAGGTGGAAAAATCCGGGAGTGAGAAGTTATTCTTGAGTATATCCTACCCACAAAATGGCCTCCCGAATTGATTTGGCGTTTGCTAATAGTGCCAGTCTGCCACTGGTACAGGCCACCTCCTATCTGGCAGGCAGTCTCTTGGATCCTTTACTACTAACATTTACAATGGTAGCCAGGATCGGAGAACGTGCACGGCAATTGTCGCCAGGTTAGTTACAGTCGGAGCAGGTGATAATAAAAGTACAAGTCCCTATGTCAGACCTTTGGGTTGGTAATCCCTCCTCTGCAGAGGATACTGTGGTATGGGACACTTTGAAAAGCAGTGATGAGGGGACAATATAAAATCGGCCATTAAGGCGGTTCATACGGAACATATTGCTCACAGCCTATAACAGTGTTTTTCCACCAGGGTGCCGTGGCAAAATAACATAAAACTGCCTCAACCCATAACAGTCTGATCAGAGTATGATCTGTGTACAGACAGGAGAAAAAAAGCACAGGGGGAAACTCCTCTCAGCTCTCCCCTCCTCCAGGCTGTATCTGTACTACGGTCAGCAACCCAAGAAGCTGTGCAGGCTGCCGCCCACGTCTTACCAACTGATGTCATTGGTTGCCAAGGACAGGTCAGGTGGCCCGCACAGCTTCCTGGTTTGCAAACAGGAGTACAGATAGCAACGGAGGAGGGGATCAAACCCTGCAAAGTCTGAGCAGAATGTGTTCTGTTCTATCTAATGTCTGTATACCAGATATAACAGAGGAGCAGGGGTGGGGGGAGAGCTCATATCTCCTCCAACCATCTCTTCTTTCCCGCTGCCACTTCTCCTGCAGTAATGAGGTGGATGTGGTGGGATGAGAGGTTTTGTTAAAGGAGGGGGATGAGGAACAGAATTTGTTCTGGGATGGAAGACCTTACAAACTACCTTTTTGTGTGTGCATGGCGGTAGGACATGCAAAATTGTGATATTTCCCACACTGCACAAAAATGTACTGCTATTTGCAGACATGGGCAGGAATAGGCCAGGAAGTACTGATACCACACCAGAGGATCCAGCAGAGGACTGAGCCAAACTCCCTAGAATTTAGCTTCACCGGTAGTCAACTTCTGAAGTTGCCCACCTGAAACACCTAGCTCCTGGGGTAGAAAATCACTCTTACAGGTTTAGGTGGTGCTGTCTGATGCAGTCTACCTGCCACTGTGTATACCTGGAATGCTCATGCCTGACATTTTGCCAAGAATACCAAATTTTTCTTGCTAAAACTCTAGATTCATCAGAAAATGAACGTACACCACCTTCATGATACTGTCTGCTTGAATCTAGGTCTGGCAATCCCTTTAGGTTGGTCTAGCCTCAGGAATTTCTTGGAGTTTATTGCTCAGCCTTTATGTGCATTCCCCAATACCATATATTTTGGTGCAGCACAATTTGAAAAATTATGCCAGCACCTTTTTTGTTTGCTTTATGAGTAAAGTGCAACATGTAAAAAAGCAAGCTTTCAGACGCAACTAGTATGAATGAGCCCTCAAACTGGTGTGCCCAGGGATTGTGCACATTTCCAAAGGGTGCCTTGACTAAAAAAAAAAAAAAAAAAATTGAAAAGGATTTTATTAAGAACTTACCATAAAATCCTTTTCTCCGAGTTCACTGACAGACGCAGCCCTTCATTGACAAGTGGGGGTTAATGCACATTCTACCAGGAGTAGACTAGGCAAATAGAAAAAAGCAAGCTGACCCCTCCCAGGGGGCCGTCCTCACTCCAGCATATAACCCCCCCCCCTGCTCTGTATAGCATATCAGTTCGTAAGAAGCCGTACAAACAACACAGAGGGGTGGGTGCTGCGTCTGTCAGTGAACTCAGAGAAAAGGATTTTACGGTAAGTTCTTAATAAAATCCCTTTTCCTCTTACGTTCACCGATAGACGCAGCCCTTCATTGACAAGTGGGGATGTCCCAAAGCAGTGTCATCAAGAGGGGTGGGTAAACAACAACTGTACCCAACAGAATCCTCTCAGGAGGCGCCAGCCGTGCCTACACCGCCGCCTGTAAAACTTTACGGCCAAAAGCAGCATCCACAGATGCTGACACATCAACTTTATAAAACTTAGCAAAAGTGTGCACCGAGGCCCAAGTAGCCGCCTTGCTCACCTGGGACACCGAAGCCTGGTGTCTGAAAGCACAGGAAGTACTAACTGCCCTGGTGGAATGAGCCATGACTGGAAACGGGGGGACTTTGCCCCGAACAGTATACGCATGAGTCACGGTCTGTCTGAGCCAACGGGAAACAGTAGACGACGAGGCTGCCAACCATTTGCGCGGTCCTTCTGTCAGCACAAACCACGCATCAGACTTCCGAAAGGAAGCCTTAGCTGCCAAATACACCTGCAAAAGCCCTCACGACATCCAAAGAATGTAACATCCTTGGGATGCGATGGGTGCGGACATAATGAAGGGAGAACAATATCCTCATTAATGTGGAAAGAGGAGACCACCTTCGGTAGAAACGAAGGAGAAGGTCGCAAGACCGCCTTGTCCTTATGAAGGACCAAGTAAGGAGACTTACAGGACAATGCTGCTAACTCAGACACCCGCCTAGCGGATGTAATGGCCACCAAGAAAGCCACTTTTTGCGACAGCAATTGTAGGGGAATATCCCTGATTTTCTCATATGGAGGTTTCTGCAGTACAGAAAGTACCAAATTCAAATCCCACGGTGCCAAAGGCGACCCGTATCTGAGGAGCCACATGGCGTACACCCTGTACAAATGTACGCATCAGTGAATGTGACGTCAAAGGGCGTTGAAAAAGAATCGCCAGAGCCGAAATCTGACCCTTGAGAGTACTCAATGCCAACTTGTTATCCAGGCCCTGCTGCAAAAAAGCCAGCACCAGGGACACAACATAAGAGCGGGGGTTCCAAACCCCCACCTCACACCAGGCAATATAGGCCTTCCAGGTGGGATGATAAATCTTGCGCGATGTACGCTTGCGCGCCTTAAGCATGGTAGGGATCACGGAGTCAGACACCCCTATCCCTCAGCACCTGGGACTCAATAGCTAAGCCGTCAAAACCAGCGAGGGTAAAGCAGGGTGCAGGATGGGTCCCTGTGACAGCAGATCGTCTCGCAGCGGCAGACGACCGGGAACATCTGTCACCATCCGCACCACGTCGGCGTACCAAGGGCGCCGAGGCCAATCCGGAGCAACCAGGATTGTCGGGATTCCCTTCGCTTCAACCACGGCTACTGCGCAGGGTAGAAGCTTGATCGGAGGAAAGGCGTACAGGAGCCGATACCGACCCCAAGGCTCTACCAACGCGTCCGTGGCGGCCGCCAATGGGTCCCTTGTTCTGCACCTTGTGATTGAACCTGGACACCATGAGGCCAACGTCTGGCGTGCCCCACTTGAGGCAAATCTAGTGGAACACCTCTGGATGTAGGGACCATTTCCCCTGATCCAGCGTCTGGCAACTGAGAAAGTCTGCCTGCCAATTTTCTACGCCCAAAACGTAAATGGCGGAGATTGCCGGCACGCAAAGTTCTGCCCAACGCAGAATGAGGGCTGCTTCCACTGCCGAGCTCCTCTTTCCGCTCTGATGGTTCACGTACACCACAGCCGTGGCGTTGTCCGACTGAACGCGAACTGGGAGGTCGCGCAGCCTTGCCGTCCAGTGGGAGAGGCAGAGCCTGATTGCCCTCAGCTCCAGCACATTCATCGGAAGGCGGGATTCCTGCGCCGACCAACGGCCCTGAGCAGACAGCTACCCCAGGACCCCCCCTCCCAGCCCGATAGTCATGACGGACGCCAGCCTATCGACCAGTTCAGGGGAAGAAACAACTTTCCCAACGTTAGAGCAGGGGCCCAAAGCCACCAGGTCAACGATCCTCTGGTCTGATGATCCAATCTGATCAGCCGGTCCAGAGACAGCAGAGACTTGTCCCACCTTGACAGAATCGCTCGCTGCAGGAGCAGAGTGCGACTCTGGGCCTAAGGTATTACCTCGAAGGCTGAGACCATGAGCCCCAACACCCGCATACAGAACCATAAGGAGGACCACTGGCGTGACAACAGGGTTCGCACCGTTGCTTGCAGTGTCAGTAACTTGGCCGGAGGTAAGAACACTTTCGTCTGCTCCGTGTCCAGAATAAGACCCAGATATTCCAGTCAACAAGACGGGGTCAACGGCGACTTCTGCAGGTTGATCAGCCAGCCAAAGTCCTTCAACGAGGCCACGGTGATAGCCACGTTCTCCTCCAGGGCCGAAGCAGACTCCGCTCGCAGCAGCAAGTTGTCAAGGTATGCTACTATCGTAATGCCTCTCTGCCTCATTAGCGCTGAGCACGGATCGACCAGCTTTGTGAACACCCGAGGAGCCGAGGCCAGACCGAAGGGAAGTGCCACAAACTGATAATGTAGATCCCCCACCGCAAAGCGCAGAAAGCGCTGGTGCCCGGGACAAAATGGGAACATGAAGATACGTGTCCTCAGGGACAGAGACGCCATGAAGTCCCGTTGGTGCAGGGCGGCCACGACCGAACGGACAGATTCCATCCGGAACCTTCGCGCCTTCACAAAGTGGTTTAGCGCTTTCAGGTCCAGAACTGGCCTGACCCCACCCTTTTTGGGCACCACAAAGAGGTTTGAATAGAAGCCGCGGAACCTTTCCAACGGAGGTACCGGCACAATCACCCCTTGTTTGGCGAGCGTCTGAACAGCCCCTGGAAGGGCCTCTCGACGCCCCTGAGGGAGTCTCAAGTTCGATGGGAAGAACCTGTCTGGGGGTAGAGTGCTGAACTCTATCCTGTATCCGGAAGACACCACTTCCTGCACCCACCGGTCAGAAATGCGGGCAGTCCACCAGGGCCATTTACCGGATCCCGAGGCAGACTTGCCGGGCCTCGAGCCCTTGCCCGCTGCACCGGGTGCACGAAAAAAACCTCTTCTGACCCGAAGAAGCAGGAGCCTGCTTACGGCGGAGCTCCCACCGCCTGGGCTCCGGGAGGAAAGTACTCTTCCCTACAGTGATATCTTTAATGATTTCAGCCAATTGTGCCCCAAAGAGCTGACCACCCTGAAAAGGGGAGATCCGTGAGGCCCTTCTTAGACGCGTGGTCACCCGACCAACAGCATAACCACAGCACCCGTCTAATAAAAACAGACATCTTAGACAGCATGGGAAGCCGGTCCAAAGCGGCGTCACACAGGTACCGAAGACCCTGTATCAGATGGTCTGCTCGCTGTGAAGCCTCAAGTGAACTCCCACAGCTCAACTCATTGTGCAACTCAGTCGCACACTCGGTAAGGTGTTGCGTCACCATGGCCGACACCAGGGCCGGTCTCATGGCCAACCCCGCCAACAACAGTGCCTTAGATACCGCCTCCGTCCGCCTATCGGCCAGATCCTTAAAAGGAGGGAGACCCCTCCAAAAGGGATGGTCGTTGCCTTATTCAGGAGGGTCCACTGCGGGGGATGCCCACTTTAAAAAACTATCCTCAAAGGGATAGCGTACAGTGAAACATTTGGGCAAAACAAAGGAATTCTGTGGACGCTGCCATTCCTTATAGACCAGCTGGTCAAATAATTGATCATAGGGATAAGCCCTAGGGGACCTATGTGGCTGAAAAGACCCACAAACATATGCAGACTCCTGAGACTCCCCGGCTTGGTCCAGTCGCAGGGACGCACGGATATTGGCGATCAGGGTGGCCACCAGCGCCCGCTCTCGCACTACCGAGGCCCCCTGGTCTTCCTTGCCATCCGAGGGCTCCCGTTCACCATCTGAGAGCTCCACGGGGGTCCCCGTGACCACCGAGGCCCCTTCCGGTTCAGAATCCTCCCCCGATGGAGGGGGGTGGATGCTTTTTAGACACCCCCTTAGCACTACACGGCATCTCCCGGGGAAAAAATTCCCCCAATAGGGATCTTAGCTGATCCAGGGGAACTACAGGCCCCAGCGCAGGTTGCGCTTCAACAGACTCCTCCTTGGAAGGACCCTCAGGTTCAGCCGCCATTGCGCCACCGGACACTGACAGGCCAAAAAAGGCCCTGACATCCCCACAATGCAGCCCACTACTGCCCCACAGATTAACCGGGAGACACCCAGGAGGATTGCACCCACCGCTACCAGCACCCCAGGGAGAGCCCAGCTATACTTGCTGTTAGTGATTGCCCTTTAAGCGCTGCGTCCCAGTAGGAGTGCCTGCTGCCAGTCAGAAGTCTGCGCCGCCATGTGCCATCCACGCTGTCCGAGTGAAAGAGGAAGAAGCGGCGTCGGCCGCACGTTTTCATCCCCAGGCACATCAAACATGACCGCCGAGCGGTCACAAGAGGCCAAAGCCTGTTACACAGGCCGCGACTATGGCAAAATGGCCGCCGATCCGACACTAGAGGCCAAAATAGCCCACAAACTGGCCGCGGCTACGGCAAAATAGCGGCGATCCGGGCCAAATGGCGGCGGATCGCTGCATGGCGGCTTAGAGAGTGCAGGGAGCAGTGCGGGGGACAGGCGACCCCGAGCAAGGACACCCGCGGTGATCTGTAGCCCCAAGAACCCTACACCAGCCAGACTAGTCCGCTACAAAAGAACGCCCAGCCCCCCCTCCGCACCCCGGGGGGGGGGGAGGGGGTCACTCACCAATCCGACGGGCGTAGCGGGTAGCCACCCGGTTACAGACCTTCCTCCTATCTGGCGGATTGGGATGCTGCAGGCCAAGCGCCCCTGGATGTGAGCAGAGCCTGGTCACTGGGCGCAAGTGGGGGTCACCCACTGGCCACCCGCACGGAATGGGTATGATGCGGCGGACCCCGCCAGGGCTAAGGGTAGCTCGCATCGGTCGGCAGTGCTGGGGAAAATTCAGGATTCGAGATATCCTCTATGCCCCAGCCGGCTACTTGATAGCAGTCTTCAATCAGAAGCTTCCAAAGAAAGAGCAATCTGTGGAACCGCAGGTCCCAGCAGGGAACCAGGTCTAACTCCTTGCACTAGGCATAAAAAAACTGATATGCTATACAGAGCAGGGGGGTTATATGCTGGAGTGAGGACGGCCCCCTGGGAGGGGTCAGCTTGCTTTTTTCTATTTGCCTAGTCTACTCCTGGAAGGATGTGCAATAACCCCCACTTGTCAATGAAGGGCTGTCAGTGAACGCAAGAGAAACACTGACTTGGAAATTTCAGTGTATTCAGTGATAAATGCCAGAATTTTGAGAGCTTGATGTGGTTTAGTTTAGGCTGCCTTTGCATAGCTTTGATAATTGCCAGATATAGCAAACAATAAAATTGCTCACTTTTCTATTTTGGACCTCCCTAGTGCTTTTAACAGTGGTGGCAGATCTAACTCAACTTGAATCTTTAATATATTTGACATCCTTGCTATGCAGCAGTCTTCATTTACAGCTTAGCTTATTCAAAATTCTATGAATTATCTTGAAAGAATAGGATTTTTGTATTCACCAACAAATCCTTTTCTGTGAATACCTCTATGACCAGTGTGCTCCAGTTTCATAGCAAAATCGTACCCTGAGCAATGAGTGGGATCTGTGTCCCTCAAAAAACTAAGAAAAAGACATCCAAAAGCAGTCCAACTGAAGGGTGGGCAACACAGCAAACACAGGTTAACAAGTCCAAGAACAAGGCACTGCATACAGCGCACAGAGCTGACTGTAAAACTTCACTTCCAAATCTGGTACCAGAAACTTGCAAGCAAAAACCAGATGGCAGCCTTTCAAACACTTACAACCCTAGTGGAGCGAGCTTTGACAGGAAAAGGGGGAAATCCATCTTTAAAACCCTAAGACAGAAGGATGGCCTGAAGAATCCACCTAGCATTAGTGAAATTGAAGTCAGAGTGTAATTCCTGGGCCCGATCTTTTTCTGAAGGTGGCCATAGCCGAGAGAGAGAAAAACTCTCAAAGCGTGAACCACATACAGACATGCTGCGGGGACTGTACCATCAACGGGGGAAGCCATTGACAGCACTATAAAAGTACCGGATAAATAAATCAATGCAGCCTCCCCATCAGTTTCTCGAGACAGGGATACTTAGGAAATTTTTTAGACTCGCAGGGGTATTCCGCTGTGAAAGGTTGAGAAACACTGGCATAGAGCACTGGGCAAATTGTCTTGAAGGTTTCCTCGCCTCCTCGATGCTGGTAAATGTCTCATCCCCATTCACTGGAAGTCCTTATCGGCTCCCACAATGGAGTGGCTGCTGAGTGTGCAAGACATCATGGAGGCGGGGAGTGGAGAAATCAGTGTGCCAACGCATATCCCAAATTCTATAAATGCTGGGCCTTATGGATAGGATTTTCAATCCTCTGACTTGTATAACCAATTAATGTGGTGATTCTGATAATTTATTCAGTTTTGTTGGATTACTTTTTTTGGGGGGGGGGGGGGGGGGTGTGCTGACCAGGACTGTATATGTATATGTTTTCTATATATTATGTTGACATATTGTTCTTTCCTTTACCCCTTTGTTACCCCGCTCCCCTCCCACATTTCCCCTCTGGTGTTTACATAGACCAGTGTTTCTCAACTCCAGTCCTCAAGGCGCCCCAATAGGCCATGTTTTCAGAATTTCCCTCAGATGAAACGGCCGTGGTGATTACTAAGGCAGTGAAACTGATCAAATCACCTGTGCAAAATAATGGCAAGCCTGAAAACATGACCTGCTGGGGCACCTTGAGAACATGAGTTAAGAAACACTGGCATAGAATCATCGTGGGATTCTCATTCTGTTTGAGCTGTTAACCTCATGGTGCTCCTTATACATTTTATGTCCTATGTAGAACCTATGAACGTCTCATCATGGCTGTTCTCTGTATAGTTTGTGGGAATGTGTGAGTTTGTTCTACTTTCGCACGGTTTTAGAATTTAAAAAAAAAAAAAAAAAAAAAAAAAAAAAAAAAACACCCATGTCCAATCTATATGATACACCTACAGTAGGTGGCTTTCATGCATGGAATAAGATATAATGTGTTAACGTGTAGCACTAATATATAAAAACACAAGGTTAATCAAATACACACACACACACACACACACACACTCGCTCTCTCAAACATGAGTACACCCCATCACATGTTTGTAAATTTATTATATACTTTAATGTGACAACACTGAAGAAATGACCCTTTGCTACAATGTAAAGTAGTGAGTGTACAGCTTGTATAACAGTGTAAATTTGCTGTCCCCTCAACATAACATACAGCCATTAATGTCTAAGCCGCTGGAAACAAAAGAGCACACCCCAAAGAGAAAATGTCCAAAACTGGGCCCACTTAGCCATTTTCCCTCCCTGGTGTCATGTGATTCGTTAGTGTTACAAGGTCTCAGGTGTGAATGGGGAGCAGGTGTGTTAAATGTATGTTATCGCTCTAACTCTCTCATACTGGTCACTGGAAGATCAACATGGCACCTCATGGCAAAGAACTCTGAGGATCTGAAAAAAAAAAAAAAAAAAAAAAAAAAAAAAAAGATTGCTCTACATAAAGATAGTCTAGGCTATAAGAAGATTGCCAATATGCTGAAACTGAGCTGGATCACGGTGGTCAAGACTATATAGTGGTTTAACAGGACATGTTCCACTCAGAATAGGCCTCGCCATGGTGGACAAAGGGGGTTGAGTGCACATGCTCCGCGTCATATCCAGAGGTTGTCTTTGGGAAATAGATGTACGAGTGCTGCCAGCATTGCTGCAGAGGTTGAAGGGGTGGGGGTAAAATTGGTCTGCATGACTGTCATCCCAGAAGGAAGCTTCTTCTAAAAATGATGTAAAGAAAGCCTGCAAACAGGTTGCTGAAGACAAGCAGACTAACGATGTGGATTACTGGAACCATGTCCTGTGGTCCGATGAGACCAAGATAAAACATATTTGATTCAGATGGTTTCAAGCGTGTGTGGTGGCAACCAAGTGAGCAGTACAAAGACAAGTGTTTTGACTATAGTCAAGCATGGTGGTGGGAATGTCATGGTCTGGGGCTGCATGAGTGCTGCCGACACTGGGGAGCTACAGTTCATTGAGGGAACCATGAATGCAAACATGGACTGTGACATACTGAAGCAGAGTATGATCCCCTCTCTTCAGAGACTGAGCTGCATAGCAGTATTATAAATATAAAAACCGGGTAAATATCTGCGCTAAAATGAAATTTTTTTAACCATAAAAAGTGTATTGATATTTTATAGCAGCCTGCTACTGAGGTATACAGATAAATGCCCCGAATCCAAAACTAAAATAGGTGTGAGTAGCAGCGCTTAACACATGATTAATATAAAAAAATATATATAATAAATCACTTGTGCATCTACTAATGAAAAATGTATCATAACGTCATATATAAACAGTATAAGAAAAAAGTAGTAATGATCAGTCCCAAAAACAGGCACACACTTAAAGCGGTTAGTGATGATCAGTCCAAAAGTTGATATAAGTGCACACTTAACCGGTTCAGCCCCAGCAGCTGCAGGCTATATCCCGGTATTGTTTTTTAGAGTGGACGGTCGGCTATCCGGGTGTAACGACTGATCCGGCTCGGGAGCCGCTCGGTCGTTATCCCAGGGGGCGGGAGGGGACATTCCCCCCCCCCCCCCCCCCTCTTCTCCAGCTTCCCGTCCCACCGGGAGACCAGAGCGACGATCCGGCGCCTCCGTCGGCTGGAAGGAGACCTGATAGAAGCCATAATCGGCTCCGATCGGGTCTCCTTCGGCAAATTCCGGAAGCAACGTCACTTCCGATTTACTCGGCGGCTAACGGCGCCAATTTTTAAAAAATGACAGTATTCAGAATCACCATTTTTGGCGATCTGAATACTGTGAAGTGCAAAGGAGGGATGGGGGGGGGGGGGAGGTCTAAAAGTGTACTGGTCACCATATATTACATACTAGATTATATCACAAGGGATGTTTACGTTCCTTGTGATAGCAATAAAAGTGATCAGATTTTTTTTTAAAGGAACAGTTAAAAATAAATAAAATGAAAAAAAAAAAAAAAAATTTAAGCAACACCGTCCCCGCGAGCTCATGCAGCAAAGAAAACGCATATGCAAGTCTCGCCCACAAATGAAAACTGTGTTTAAACTACACATGTGAGGTATCGCCGTGATCGCCAGAGTGTGAGCAATAATTCTAGCAAAAGACCACCTCTGCACCTCTAACCTGGTAACCGATAATTTTTAAAGCGTTGCCTATGGAAATTTCTAAGTACCGGACTTTGTCGCCATTTCGCGAAATTTTCAACCAGTGTCATGTATGGTATTCCATTTACTCGGCGCAACATCCTCTTTCACAATATACAAAAAAATTGGGCTAACTTTACTGTTGTCTTATTTTTTAACTCAAAAAAGTAAAACATTTTTCCACAAAAAAAAAAAAAAAATTGCGCTTGAAAGACCGCTGCACAAATACCGTGACAAAAAGTATTGCAATGATCGCCATTTTATTCTCTAGGGTGTTAAAAAAACTCTCTCTCATATATATATATATATATATATATATATATATATATATATATATATAAATATATATATATATATAAAATGTTTGGGGGTTCTAAGTAATTTTCTAGCAAAAAAAAAATGTTTTTAGCTAGTAACCAACAAACGTAAAAAAGGGGCCCGGTTGGTAAGTGGTTAAAAGTTGTAGCAGGAAAAGACATCTCTCCAAAATGAAGGATAAACACCCAGTGAGGACATTAAAGCAAGGAGATGACCGCACACATGCTGCACCGGTTTGCTGGAAAATGTTTGTAAATTTATTCAACAAGGTACATCACAAAGTGACAAGCATAATGACAGATACCGGCATGTCCATGGATGACAATGGGTTAACGCGTTTCACAGCGCTTACGTCTGCTTATTCATAACCTACATGAATTGCCAAATGATCCTCAATTTATAGAGCCCAAAAAAGCGGGCTAAGTAAAGCCACAGCTGTTCTGAGTGGATCATTAGTGCTTAATGCACCAATTCAGCTGCCCCCAGACCTGTCTAGGAGGAGCCGAATCAGCGCTGAGAGTTAAAACCTCACAACAATCTATAAAAGCACATACATGCCCCAATACGATAGCCATGCAATCATGAGAAAAACGAAAGTGAAAAAGTGAAAAATTAATAGAAGATGTTTTTGCATAATGCTATACACATGATATAGAATGATCACTAGAAACTTAGGTGAGTCTTGTCGACACCGAAATGAATCGGGCGAAAAAACCCGAGATATTTAACTCCTAGTAAACCGTTAAGTACATCCAATACTTATTCGTCTGCATTCGCGACACTTTGCGCAATTGGGTAACAGTAGGTACCTGTACGGCCATAGACAGTAATACGAACAGTGAAACACTACATGGAACAACTTATTTAAATGTTTGTAAAAGGTC
>BLSH010128571.1:204294-222495 GCA_018402905.1 Glandirana rugosa | reverse complement strand
CGACTAAAGACGAAAGCTTTTCCACTCACGCTGACTGACAAAAATTGATGTACAAAATTTATTTACAGGTACGTCATAATGCGATACCAACAAACACAGAGAGTAATGTAAGAGACTCCTCGCCACCTCTCCGATATGAAACACGACTCCTTATATATTCTCACTGTCGACTTAGGTATTCCCCCAATTTTGCAGGGACGTTCGTAAAAAACCGACAAGGTAATTGAACCTTCGGTTTATCGAGACCATTCGTCAAAACGTATTCACCACCGCCTAAACCTGTGAACATATACCTTATAGATATCGGACAGGAAAAGTACACTGGTTAAAGACCTAATAGAGTTATGGTTATGCAGGTTAGATTCAAAATGACCCTGAAGATCAGGGTGTGCACAGTTGAAAAATCTGCAAACAGAGTGGAGACTTCTTCCTGCACACCAAACACTAAATATGTCTTTCGGAAATGGTGACCTGATGTAGCATGTAATAGACTGTTGCCAGATAAAGGCTTTCTGTATAAATCACAAACCACACGTCCTTCTTCAGAGGTGAGACAAACGTCTAAAAAGTTGACACGTGTGGGACTAGAAGTCCCAGTAAAACTTAGATTGGACGTATTGGTATTGAGATAATCCAGAAATTGGTCACATGAAAAGGACAGGCTATAGATATTCCATATACAAGTGTCCAAATCCGCCACCACTTATGCAAAACTGCTTACCAGAGCTATTTGGCTTCCAAGTTAATGGAACAGCCAAAAAATGCTTGCAGGGACGTTTTAACCCCCTTATGGATTCAGCTGTCACTCTTATATATTCCTCAGCACAAAGTATAGCCTCTCCACCGCTCCTCAGAGAATGTAATGAGAGACACAAACAACCATAGCGTAATACTGCATGGACATTTATTTAAAACATGTAGTTAAAAACAGTCAGTCGCACTCACCTTTTCGAAAGCAGAAATCAGCTCATATCAAGTTAACCCGGGTAAGGTGCATTAAAAACAGTCGTGGGAGCACAGAGTGGCACGTCTGGAGTCTTTTGCCGACCAGATGTGCGCTGCGCTCTTATCAACATTCCTCAAGTGAGGGCGGAAGTAAGACTATTCTGAAATCAAAAATATAAAAAGGCGGCCTCCAACTCGTATGTACACAGGTCAGGGGCAGATCTATCACCCTCACAGGTGAAGTATCTGTAGTCTTCAATATGTAGTACATAAATCAATAGTAAGACTACATAAATAAATAGTATGAATCTGGTAATTAATCAGATCAAACATAGCAGTATTCCAACATAATGACCCCAAACACCAGCAAGATGACCACTGCCTTGCTGTGAGGCATCCTCAAATGAAAGGTGGAGGAGCTCAAGGTCTCTTAACATCCACCAGCTCCTTGATGTCATGGAGGAGTGGAAGAGGACTCCAATGGGAACCTGTGAAGCTCTGGTGAACTCTATGCCCAAGAGGGTTAAGGCAGTGCTGGAAAATAATGGTGGCCACACAAAATATTGACACTTTGTGCCCAATTAGGACATTTTCACTTAGGGGTGTACTGCCCTTTGTTACCAGTGGTTTAGACATTAATGGAGGTGTGTTGTTATTTTGAGGGGACAGCAAATTTACAGTTACTGAAGCTGTGCACTCACTACTTTGTACTGAATTGTAGCAAAGTGTCATTTCTTCAGTGTTGCCACATGAAGAGATATAATAAAATACTTAACAGGTGAGGGGGGTACTCACTTGTGAGATACTTTAGCATGTACATATCAAGAATGACACTCCTGAGTATGGCAATACCACGTGAGACTTTTCCACAGCCTGGCCACATAACATGAATTGAACAGGGCTAGTTGAATAAAATAGTGACTTTTATACCAAAACAGTTAACTTTACATTGTAGCAAAGTGTAATTTCTTCAGTGTTGTCACATGAAAAGATAATAAAATATTTACAAGAGGCAAAATAAATTGGCTTTTTTTTTTTTTTTAAACAACTTACCTGTAAAATCCATTTCTTTTTCATACATCACGGGACACAGAGCAGGTTATATAATCATTAACTACTGGGGCTATACAACACCTATAGGTGAATAGACACTTAATTCACATTAGACAAGAAGTCCTGCCCCTATATAACCCCTCCCAACTGGGAGCACTCAGTTTTGTAGCAACTAATGAATCCAAAGACAGAGGGGAGGGACCTCTGTGTCCCATGATGTACTCAAAGAAATTGAATTTACAGGCAAGCTAAAAATCCAATTTTCTTTTTCATACATCACGGGACACAAAGCAGGTTACATCATTAATATAACCTAAGGGGCAGGACTCAGGAGAGACACCCCCAATGAAACCAGACCTTAATATGCTGCGGCCAAAAGCGGAATCCTCTGGTGCTCTAATATTCACTTTTTTTGAGAATGTATGTACTGAGGACCATGTAGCGGCCTTACAAATCTGTGCCACCAATGTCTGGTAGCAGAAAGCCCAGGAAGCCCCTACTCTCCTGGTGGCATGAGCTCTCACTCTGGATAGGGGAGCCTTCTCTAAACCATAAGCTTGATTAATCAGCTGGCGAATCCACCCTTCCTAGGGCCTACAGGAAAAAGAGGCATCAGTCTACCTGATGTCTGCAGATCTCTTCAGATAGATCTTAACCGCACGCACCACATCCAGTGTGCAATCGTCTCCTCCGGTGAGGAGGGTTGAGAATAAACAAGGCAAAATAATAATTTTGATTGAGATGAAAAGCAGACACCACCTTCGGTAGGAAGGATGGAAGAGGCCGCAGCACCACCACCTTATCCTGGTGCAATATCAAGTATGGCTCTTTACAAGAAAGAGCTGCCAACTCCAAGACTCTTCTGGCTGAAGGGATGGCAAAAAGACAGACTAGTTTCCTAGTCAAAAGAACCAAGGGAATCTCCTGAATAGGCTCAAGGCTGCTTCTGCAGCACTGACAAAACCAAATGCAAATCCCATGGACAGGGAGGAATCTAACAGGTGGTAACAAGATGAGTTAACCCTAGAAGAAAAGTCCTGATCAAGGCGTGAGAAGCCAAAGGCCTCTGAAAATATATGGACAAGTCCTTTGATTGCAGTCAAAGCCAACTTCAAGTCTACTCCTGCTTGAAGAAAGGCTAGTATCCTACCAATCATATACTTACAGGGATGCCATGCCCTGGCCTCACACCACGCAATGTAAGCCTTCCAGACCCTGTGATACATCTTCCTGGTGACTAGCTTTTTAGCATTTACCATTGTAGACAACACAGAGCCTGAACCCCTGCAATCTCCCAATACTGTGGCTTCATAAGCCTTGCCATCAAACTTCGCACACGTAAATTTGGGTGGAATATAGGACCCTGAGAGAGTAGATTGGATGCTGCCATGTCCCGTCCGTCATTATCCTCACTATCTCAGGGTACCAAGGCCTCCTGGGCCAATCTGGCTCCACTAGGATAACTGTTGCCACCTTCTCCCGAATTTTGCGCAAGAGATGTGGTAGAAGAGAGATTGGGGGAAAAAAGCATAAAATCAAGGAGAACTGGGCCCATGAAATCACCAGAGCATCCACTCCTATAGCCAGAGGACCCCCCGCTCAGGAAACAAACTGCTGGACTTTGATGTTGAATCGGGATGCCAGTAGATCCCCCTCAGCTGTCCCCCAGGCGCAGGAAAATTTCCCAAAACACTTCAGGATGCAGCGACCACTTTCCTGGGTGTATCTGTTGGCGGCTGAGAAGAGCTGCCTTCCAAATTTCCACCCCTGGGATGTGAACGGCAGAGAGTCTTGGTACAGGATTCTCTGCCCAAGAAAGTAGTAGGCAAACTTCCCCATGTGCCGACTATTGGTGCCACCCTGATGGTTGATACAAGCCACCGCCATGGCATTGCTGGTCTGTACCCTTACAGGGTGGCCCTGCAACCTGGATGTCCAATACCTCAGAGCTAGCCAAATGGCTCGTAGCTCTAGGACATTGATGGGCAATCTCCGCTCCACCAAGGACCATCTCCCCTGGACCGTGGAGTGCTCCATGACAGCTCCCCAGCCTGTAAGACTGGCATCTGTGGTCACAAACTTCCAAGATAAAGGAATAAAAGATCTGCCCCGAGACAGATTCTGGTTTACCAACGACCAGGCGAGACTCCAAGTCTCAAGACTCCATGGCCATTAAGGGCATGCAGTAATCCAGAGTCTGCAACTGTCCGTTCCACTCTGCCCGAATGTTGTGCTGAAGCGCCCTGGAACGAAACTGTGCATAGGGAACTGCCTCAAAAGAAGCTATCATCTTTCCTAGCAGCTTCAGAGGTGAACTGAAGGGTGCCTCATCGCAATCACCTGGCATACCAGAGCTTTGAGGTCGCTGATCCTTCTCAGTGGTAAGAGCACCCTTGCATGGACTGTATCTAGCTGTAGGCCTGAACTGGGTGGAGACTGAACTGGGTTTACTAAGGATTTCCCTATATTTATGACCCAACCCAAGCTTTCCAGAAACTGGACTATTAGGGCCACATTCTGCATTGAGACTGATCTCTGAGCAAGGAGGTCAGTCCAGATAACCCATTATCAGAACCCCTCGTGACCTTAGAAGGCCCAGCACTGGAGCCAGAATCTTTGTGAAGACTGGGGGGACTGTTGTGATCCCGAAGGGCAGAGCCAGAAACTGGTAATGCCGCTCTATCGCAAAACAAAAACTTCTGATGAGGTAGCAAAAATTGGCATATGCAAATTTGCATCCTTGATGTCTATTGAAGCCAAAAAATCTCCTTCCTGGAGCGAGGCAATCGCTGAACCGATTGACTTCATGCAAAACGGCCGTACTGCAAGAAAATGGTTTAGGGCCTTGAGATCTAGAATAGGCCTTACCTCCCAGTTTGGCTTCGGGACCGTAAATAGGTTTGGAGTAGAAACCTATGGCCCTCTGAGTTGTTGGCACCTCTGCAATAACGCTCTGCAGGATCAAGTGGTCTAGCGCTTGAAAAAAAAGTCCCCTCTTTACCGAATCCGTAGGTACCCTGGATCTTGGGAATCTTAGAGGGAAAGCTTGGAGTTCCAGCTTTTATCCATGAGACACTGTGGTGACACTGCACTTGTCTTGGACCAGCGCTTCCCATACACTTGCAAAAATGTAACAACCTTCCCCCCACACCCACACCCCCAGAATGAACAGCTGTAGTGGACGGGAGTGCAAACCTGACCACTGCAGTGCAGGGATCATTGCCATTAGGAGCCCCAACGCTGACATGGCCTGCTGTACTGAGACCTGACAGCTGCCCTGGAACAACTTGTCCACCTTCTGGATTTTTTTCCGGAGTGAGGAAGACCTTCCTTTCTGTTGAGTCCAGCACGTAGCCTAGAAATGTGATAGGACCAAGTTGGATTTTTCCAAGTTTAGGAGCCTTCCCAAGCTTTCTAGGATGCCCTTTGCCACTTGTAGGTCCTGAACCAACTGCTCCAGGGAGGGTGCGAACAGGAGCAGGTCATCCAAGTATGCAACTACTGCCACCCCTCTCAGTCACCGCCAGGGCCTCCGCCATGACCTTTGTGAAAATGCAGGCGGGGGGGGGAGAAAGAGGATAGTCCAAAGGGCAGAGCCCTTAACTGCAGGTGCACAGTTTGCTTTTTGGTTCTTACTGCCAGCCTGAGAAACTTCTGGTAGTTTTCTGTGATGGGGATATGCAGATAAGCATCCCGCAAGTCTATGCATGCCATGAAGCAGTTTGGGGGCAGAAGTGCCTTTACCATAAAGATCAAATCTATCCGGATCCTTTTGTAGGTTAGCGAGGTATTCAGAGGCTTCAGGTTCAAAATTAACCTGAACTTTCCGGATGGCTTGCGTACCACAAAGATGTGGTCTTGTTCCACACCAATGCTTCCTTTTACGCAAAAGCTAACTTGCGCTTCAGTGCCCTGGAAAAGAATGTCTCTCTCTTTTTTTTTTTAATATGTTTATTGGATTTTTGCATACAACAGGTAAGTATCAAGGTTTACAATATCTTTGAGATAGTAATGGTTTACATAAACCAAAACCAAAGGGGGTGGGCGTGTAACAAATCCCCATAACAACAAGGCAAAGAAAACAAAAAAGAAAAAAGGAGAAAACAATTGCCCACAGTATACGGTAGTACTTCTAGCAAAATGGGGTTGAAGGATGAGAGAGTTACCAACTAAAATATTCAATAATGGATCTTAAAATGCAGTCGGGATAACACAATGGCTATATATTACCTTAAAAGTGACATCAGTGCTCTGTTCTAGGCTAGCCTTAAGGAGCAGAGGTAACGTATCCCAAACACGTACAGTATGTATAAACACGCGGTAATATGGGTTCTTAATCAGTCCAGATCGTGGAATGGCTGGGGGGGGGGGGGGTCAAGGGTTTAAATGGGTTCCAGATTTACTGGTTTAGTTATTCCCAGTTTGCCCAAGGTTCCTGCTAGGTTTGCCCTCAGATAACACTCGGAAAAGCGGAAGGGGTGCATGTGTTGGCCAATTTCTTCAGGGGTGAAAGTGTTCCATAAATTTCCTGCATCTAGCAAAAAAGCGGTCGGAAGATTTAAAGTTTTGTTTGAGCATATCCAGCTTCGAGGAAAAGACTTTGGAGTGACTGTTTAACCAGACTTAGTTGTGGTGGGGTGGGTTGAATCCATTGCAGCATAACGGCTCTCCTGGCCACTAGTAAACATATGTGCACCCATTGCAGGATGTTGTCCTTAGCTGTAGAAGTTTCAGGGTTTGAAGCCGAGTTATAGCTGAAGAGACAGAGCATGGGATCCTTTTGATAAGTCCAGTCTATGTACTTTTCTGATGCATCTTAATACTCCATCCCAGAAAGTAGAAACTTTGTCACAGCTCCATAACCTGTGAAATAACGACGGTTTCGGCTCTGAGCACCAGGGGCACGATGAAGGGTCAGATGCTCCCCCATGAAATGCGCAGCAAGCTCTGTGTGCGATCTTGAACTGCGTTTCTCTCCAGACTTCTGAGATTATTAAAGTACGCCTCCAGCTCCTGCACCATTTTGTTAATAACCGGGGGGAAAGTTGAGACTGTACAATGAGGCGGGGTCCCTGCCGATGTGGATTCTTAGGTAGACAATGTGGTTCTTAGCTACTATAAGGGGAGAGGAGCTCGCCCAGGCTACAGAAAGCTTGGGGTTGAGGGGGAGTATTTCACTTTTGTCAAAATTTATTTTGGAGGCCTGAGCATTTTTTGAAGGTGCCGAACGTGTCACACATGAATTCGATGTCTGCCGGGGGATTAGATGAAAAAAGGACAAAGTCGTCCGCAAAAAAGGGCCAAACGCAATTTTTGCATGCCGAACGTTATCCCACTAATACCAGCCGG
The DNA here is from genome assembly GCA_018402905.1 of Glandirana rugosa. Classification (NCBI taxonomy): domain Eukaryota; kingdom Metazoa; phylum Chordata; class Amphibia; order Anura; family Ranidae; genus Glandirana; species Glandirana rugosa. The sequence continues at coordinate 215,148 of BLSH010128571.1, read as the reverse complement.
GGAATTGAGGATTCTAGATAACGGCTCTATTGCTATATTAAAAAGAAGAGGGGAGAGGGGGCATCCCTGTCGTGTTCTTTTAGAAAGAGGTATGTCTGGGGACATAAAGCTGTTAGTGACTAGGCGAGCTGTTGGGTGTGAGTACATTTTTTTAATCAACTCCAGCACTTGACCCGAAAACCCAAAGGCCTCCATCACCCTAAACAACCAGGCAAAGCTTATGTTATCGAAAGCCTTTTCGGCATCAAAAGGAGACGATTGCAAAATCTTCATCTGGGTGTGCCTTGGCGTGCTCCAGGGTCAAGAGGACCTTAAGGATATTGAGAGTAGCGGATCTGCCTGTGACAAATCCCACCTGCGCTGGGTGAAGCAGCGTCGGCAAGAGATATGACAGTCGGGTCGCCACATAGAATTTTAGCATCTACAATTATAAGGGAGATGGGTCTATATGAACCTGGTTGGAGGGGGTCTTTGCCTTTTTTAGCGATTAGCTTAATGTAAGCTTGGGAACCAGAGGGGAGGTAGGGACCATCAGACCATATGGATTCATAAACTAGCGCTAGGGTGTCTGGAATGAATTCATGAGTTAATTTATAGAAGTCCGCTGGGAGACTGTCAGGGCCCAGCGCTTTCCTCCCAGCCAAATTTTTGATGGAGCGTTAAGCTGAGCAGCATTGAGGGAAGGTAGTTTGGTGTCATCCAACACTCTAGCTGGCAAGTCCGGGTCCACCTGATCCTCAGCATAGAGCGAGGAATAGAATTCAGTAAGCAGGGAACCCATCTCCGAGGGCGCAGTGATTATGGTCCCTTTTGCGTTTGAGGGCGCCAATGTGCGTGGGCTGGTGTCGGCCTCTACAGAGTCTCGCTAGCAGTCTGCCCGCCTTGTTTCCATGTCTATGAAACAGGAGCAAGGAATGAGTATGTTTGATTGCCTCCTGACATGCTGACCAGTGGTGAAAATTGTTTAGCTTGCTGCCATATCCTGACATTTTCAGGGGAGCGTGTCATGTTAAGTGAGTTATGTGCTTCGCAAAGCCTATCACTAGCCTGCTTGTAACTCAATTGGGTCCGACGTTTACATTGGGCTGCATATGATATATAATGCGCCCCCGGAGAAAGGCCTTTCCAGCTTCCCAGAAGAGGTTAGGTGAGGACAGGTGTTCCCTGTTTGTGTCGACCTATTCTGCCCAGGCACTGTGTAAGGCCACTTTGAGATCTTCTCTATCAGCCAGGTAGGAGGGAAAGTGCCAGATCCTAGTGAGGTTGGGGGGGGGGGGGGGGTGGCAAAAGACAGTTATTTGTATAGTTATAGGGGAATGGTCTGAGATTGTCATGTTTTCTATAGCCGAATGAGAGATGAATGGAAGTAGAGTCGAGGGATGCGAAAAAATAATCAATGCGGGAAAAGGAGTTATGAGGTGGAGAAAAAAAGGAATATTCTCTTTCCATGGGATGGGAGACACGCCAAGTGTCAATGAGGTTTAGGGAGGATATAGTTTGAGCTAGGATGGTGGGAGTGTCTACTGGTATGGAGCTTGAGGGGGATGCTGGGGAGCGATCTTCCGCAAGGTATATAACCAAATTAAAATCCCCTCCCAAGAGGTGATCTGCCTCCAGGATTCGTAATGCCCATTGGAAGATTTTATTAAAGAAGGGTTGTCCTGGGGAGTTATCTGCGTAAATGTTGGAGATGGCGAGATCGCGCTCGGCAAACCTTATATGTAGCATAATTTGTCTCCCTTCCGTGTCCGAGACTACTGATCGGAGTGAATGGGAGAGTTGTTTATTAAAATGGGCACTCCCACCTTGCATCCCACTGCAGGAGAGCCATATACCGAACCCACCCAGAGGCTCCGGAGCCTAGAGAGGTCGTCAGCACCATGGTGTGTTTCCTGTAGGAGGGCCACATCAGCTTTCAGTCTTTAAAGGTCTCAAAATCTGCATGCGTTTGTTTGGGGAGCGAAGCCCCCTGACATTCCACGAAATTACCTTCAAGTGGCTTCCGCTCTCCAGAGGAGCCATGGTATCTCTGGAAGGGATAGATGAGGCGTCTTGTACGCGATAAAGAATTTCATAGCGATGGCTTCTCTAGAGGCAGGAGCACAATATATAAACACAGAATCTGTAATAAAAGAGCACAGGTAGCCTGTGAGAACCAGAACAGCATAATTGAGATCAGAGGGGGGAGATAACAGGTTGAAGACTTCACATTTTTCCCTATGGCAAGCTCGTCCACTATGCTCCCACCATAGCCATTAGGGTGCAATGGACAGCCGAGAAGGGGTGAGAGGAAGGGGGGGGGGGGAGAGGGGAGAGGAGGGAGATAGGTAAAGGGGCGGGGAAGGAATTAAAATAAGAAAGAGTGAAAAGGGGAAAGGGGAGCAGGGGAAGGTGGATGAGCAAGGTTTTGGCTGTGAGTTAGAGGGAGAGCGCCTAGAAGCGGAGGTAAAGCACCATAGTGAAATCAAAATCCTTTTTGTAGAAGAATCAATATGAATTAAAGTCGTATATAGAAATATTGAGCATACACCAGACTAATCAGATAGATTTCTCTGAGGGGTACAAAGAAAAAAAAAAAAAAGGAAAGAGAAAGAAGGAAAGGGCATAGTTACCAGTCAGGGCCTGAAAAGATAAGGTCGCGAGTCCATCAATGTGTGTTTTGGGTGCATATCCTTTAGTGACAAGGAAGGAGCAATGAATATTAACTGATAGAATGGAAACAGCAAAAGGAATGAGTAGTGAAGGCGCTGAGGGGATCAGCGTTTTTCTGGAGCAGGGTTAACCTGTGGGAGGCCAAAACTGACCCTTTTATGGGGGGGGGGGGGGGGGCTGCCCGATTTGGTCAGGGACAAGGCTGACCTCCTTGGGGGGAGGCGGTGTTTGAGCTGGTGAGTGTGGTTCCGGTTCAATCTGTTGGCTGCGAGTTCTCCAGGTAGGCTTCTGCTGGGGAGTGGAATTTTAGGCGGACACCTTTAGCAGACATAATATTAAGTACAGCAGGGTAAGTCAGGCTAAATTTAACCCTTTGGTTGTGGAGGGTCGAAGAAACGGCTGAGAACGCCTTGTGTTTTCGCATTACCTCCATGGAGTAGTCAGCAAAGATTAAAATAGAGCAATCCTCCAGTGTTAGGTTACGTGACTTTCTGAATGTTTGCAGGATGGCCTGTTTGTCAGCATAGTTGAGATATTTAAACTATTACAGGCCTGGGCCTTGAGCGGTTTTCAGCTGGCTGACCGATTCGGTGGGCTCTCTACAATGCATGGGTGCGGAGGCCTAATTGCTCAGGTATAGTGGTGGTGCAGAGCTGTATCAGCCCAGAAGCTGTAACCGACTCTGGCACTCCAATTATGCGGAGGTTGCTCCTTCTGCTTCTATTTTCAAGGTCATCGACCTTGTCTAGCAGTTCTTTTTGGGTGGTAGATAGCCTGGCTAGTGCTGCGGTGATTGCTGTGGAGTAGTCCTTCATATTGGATATGCGCTCCTCAGCGTGGCTTAATCTGGCGGCTTGTGCTTGCAGCTCCCCATGGAGCTGTTCCAGCCCCTTGGATACTGCCCTGTCCACTGCTTCAGCAATAGTAAGTGTAAGTAGGGCCACCACAGCCTGTGCAATACACGCTGGTGATGCTGGGTCTGGTGGTGCTTGTCCCTGCTGGTCCTGTGTGCCCGCTTGCTGTGGGAAGGGCCCGGACGTGTCCCCTCTGCACAGCTGCATGCTTGCTCCGGGCGCCATGACGGCTGCAGCGCGCTGTCCCTCTCCCTCCGTCTGGGGCGATGACCGCACCGTGGACCGCTCCAAGCAGCGATCCATCCCGCTTCCCTGTGTGGCGGTGGGGGTTGTGGGGAGTTTTTTCTCGGTTATTGGCCGCTTTGTATGCCGGATTTCAGAGGAGCTAGTTCTTCTAGCTCTTCTCCATAGAGCGCCGGAATCAACATCTTCTTTATTGGTTCCCCTAAGCCTTCATACATCTGGTCATGGAGTGAAAATGCTCTCCTTTCTTTCTGGATCTCCAGGGTGGCAAGAATGACACCCAAGAGCTCATCAACCTCCTCCAGAGAGCTTGTAATAAGATAGTGTTGTGGATTCCCCATCTACCCCCTCTCCCTTTGACTCCTCCTGGGAACCTGAGGTGTCACGGTCAGGCTCCTCTGTATCCTAACTGGAGCCCCCTGGCCCTGCTTCACTACTGGAGGGAGCATCCGCCGGAACTGGTGTAAAGCTCTGCTGTGCTGGTGGTGGGGCAACTGAAAATTTGCAATACAGTGCCTGGAAGGACTGAAAAGTGCTAGAGAGCTCCTTGACGGACACTGCCTGGTCCGTATTCTGCTCTGCTGATTGCTCCCCAACCAGCCCTCAATACAGTCCCTACAAAGGCCCTTGGTCCAGGACTCCCCAATGATATTCCTGCATGAAGGGCATTCCTTTTTGGACCTATGCTACCTCTTGATGACCGGCTCTGGTCTGAGGACTTGCTCTGCAACAAGAAGACAGACAGCCATAAATCACTGCACTCCGCCACCAGCCTGACACAGGAACACCAGGGGTGCTACCCCAGGACCAACCACCAGGGTCCCAGATTCGCCCCCACCACAGGGGGGGCATCCCCATAGAGCTTGATGGGAACCCCCACCTTGAAGTGGCTGGTGCTGGTCTCCCCCAGAACAGTGCGTGAAGCCTCCACTTCCGACATTCCCACCGCCTCCTCTGCCGAGTTCAGGCTGGCTGCGCCTCCTTTGCTGCCCCCACAGCCTGAAGACGATCACAGCACCAGGCCACTCTCAGACCCTGCATCCGGAACCGGAAGTCGCGGGTCATGCGGAAGTGCTTGCCCCTTCCCCTGGAACGGACGTCACCTGCCCTCCAGCCCAGCTTCCAGCTACATGCCGGCCGTGATACACGGGGGGGGGGTTGCGGAGCACTCATCCCCCCGCCCCCCATGCCTCCCCAGGCAAATGAATGCACCCCCTGAACCCCCTCACCAAGAGCCCCCCTTCTCTTAAGGACACTGGCCACAGCCTCCCCAGCCGTCTGGCCCCGGCTCCTAAGTGGTGTCTCCCCACTGGAGGAAACAAGAACTTAGGGGTCAGCGGGATGGTGAGGTTTAAATCCTGTAATGGGAGGCGGTGTTTCCTAAGAGGGGAGTCGTCAAGGTCTCTGAGGTGCCTGTCCTGAAAGACAATAGGGGAAAATAAAAGATACACCAGCAGAGTAGAGAAGACAGCCCCGATACCAATAATCTCATAGCCATGTGATAAATGACTCATGTAAAACAACTGAAAATGGCTCACTGCAGATTAACAATTTTGGACTCCGGCACAGTCACTTTACATCATGGGGAAGACTTCACCAGAGCTGGGCGATTCTTCTGCAGTGCTGCTGCTGTGGTTTAAATTCTGCCACAATATTACTCCCGTTGTCTGTTATCTGTAAGAATCTTCCTCTTTGGTATGTCCCACTCTTGCAAACATTTGTCCACACATGATTTAATGGAGTGTGTGGGTGGGCTATTTGTTCAAGGGCCAATAATATATGTGTTGAAGTTTATTTTGTTCAACACAAAAGTAGCCTGCCTTATACCAAGGAATGAAAGAGCAAGTCCTTTTTTGTCCACAAATTAGTGCAAACAGATACTCTCCTCTGGGCAGCAGACAGTCTTTTTGAATTTTTGTTTTTAATCTTCATAATGTTTGTCAGATTTTTGTATTCTTTGGAACATTCAGCTTGCTACTGTATCTACTGTCTCACTCATACTAACAACATCCTCATCTTCAATCGTTCTGAGTTCTAAGGAAGAGCTTTTGCCACAAACTGCCATCACTGAGGACACAAACAGATTTTTGGCTGGCACAGAGTGACACTATCACCAGATAAAACCTTTTGCATTAGACCTGTTGGCTATGCCAGCTTCTCAAACCTTTGCAGCGACGGTATTCAGTGTCACAGGTGACCTCTCTAGGGGCCAGCAGAACAGAGCAAGGGTCATGATGGTAAAGAGATTTCCCTAAAATGAAGCAACCCAAATAGAAACGTTTTATTCAGTTATTTCTAACATGAGAAGAATACCTAATATTTGTGGGTTGTGCTTACTGCGATAAGAATCAATAATTCAACAGTTCTAATTGTCAATTAAATTCATAGGAGAAACGCAAAGGCTGCAAATGACATTAGTATGTGGAACTATAACAACCACTGCTGTTATCACACTAATGAAAAGAAAAATAGATCAGTAACTTCCAATGCCCTCAAATTCCACTCACCTGCTCGCATTTGGCGAGTTAATTAACTTGAGGGAGAGTGTGGGGCTGCCTAGTAGGGGGCGGGCGCCACTGGCAGGCGGGGTTGAATAAGAGCCGTTCTCCCAGCGATCAGTCAGGAAACTGAGGAAGAGAGCAGAGATCTCCCGCTGTGACACAGTTTGGATTTGAATTGCCCGGCGGCCGCTGTCAAACTCCCGCCTCCTGGACCAGTTCCTATGATTGACACCACTCTACTTCAATTTTCCAACATTGGACCTTTGTGTTGTCTATCATAGGAGCCGGTTCAGGAGGCGGAACTGACTGCGGCCGTTGGACAATTTACTGTAAATCCAAGCTGTGTCACAGCAGGAGATCCCCACTCAGTGTGATCCAGCCAGCTTGAATCCCGTGATCCCCGTGCACTGGCAAGCCTGCGCTGATGGGCACTGGCGAGGCTGCACTGATAGTTAAAATTTATTTTTGTAACTTAATTCTGCATAAAGCATTTAAACCGTATAATTTCATTATATAATTTATGAGGGCATGTTTAGGGGTGGATTTAGGGGCGGGGAAACTGATGGCATTCAGGCCTGGCTAGTAGCTCAGAACTTGAAATTTTGAACCCTGAATTAGATGCATATTGTTGCTATGAATGCTGATAAAAAAAAAAATAAATAACTTGTGCATATTTACTATATTTCAAAAAGGCTTGGTCCAGCAGGGAGCAAAGTTCGGCCCACTTTTGTTGAAGAAGTTGAAAGATGGAAACGTGTATTTAGTTTGTTTTAATTCCAATTCATGAATTTCCTTAAGGTGGTTATTGTAGAGGCCCTTACTCTCTTTAATTTAGCGCCGTGGGAGAAAAAGACTCCCCTCAGCACAGACTTCAATGCCTCCCACTTTATAGCAGGTGTCGTGTTGTCTGATCTGACAAAAAAAAAAAAAAAAGGTTAAACTGTCTACTATAGCTTGCCTTGTCATTGAATCCTTTAATTTTCATTTGACGTTCCAGAACGAGTCATTGTAAAATGACGTCGGCAGGAAGCCCTCGTCGATCCGGGCCGACGTCTTACGACGGCCGCTTCTCGCCGCTACTGCAGGCCCCGGGGGACCACAGCGCAGCGATCGCAAATCGATAGTGTCCCACCCCAATAGAGTTGGCTCTTTACCACGTGACCGGCTGTGACCAATCACAGCCGGTCACTACCGACCTCCACGTGCACGCCCCCAGGGGCGCACAGTGCGGCAATCGGGGCTGAGGCTTGTCCCTCGGACAAATTCCAGCTCCAATCAGTGTAAAGAGCCAATGGAACTGGCTCTTTATCACGTGACCGGCTGTGTCAATCACAGCCGGTCACATGATGTAACCAAACCGCGGTAACGAGCTTTTACCAGGTTCTCCCTGTTACCGCAATCTCCCTCTCGCACACGATCGGTGTGTAACAGCTTGTTACCGCCTACTATGTACACCAAGCACACTGATCATCCCCCCCCCCAATAAAGAGGACCTGTCACCACCCCATCAGAATACCTGTCACCTGTCCATCAAAGTACCCGTGTGCCTGTCACCTATCCATCAAAGTACCCGTCACCAACCCATCTGAGTATCCAAGTAGCTGTCACCAGCCCATCTGAGTACTCATGTACCTGTCACCAACCCAACAAAGTACCCAAGTACCTGTCACAAGACCATCAGCATACCAGAGTACCTGTCCCCTGCCCATCAGAGTACCTGTCACCAGCCCATCAGAGTACCCAAGTACCTGTCACCTGCCCATCAGAGAACCTGAGTACCTGTCACCAGCCCATGAAAGTACCAGAGTACCCATCACCTGCCCTTCAGATTACCCGAGTACCTGTCACCAACCCATCTGAGTAACAGTACCTATCTGCAGCCCATCAGGGTACCCAAGTACCTATCTGCAGCCCATGCCTCAGAATATAACTCGGTGTTTGCTTTCCAAAATTGGATCGTTTTCTGAGTAATTCCACGGTCATGGTGCTCCAGGGCCTTCAAAAGTGTGATAGGTATGAATGAAATTGTGTGTAATTTCTGCTCCTAGAATGCCTGACGGTGCTCCCTGCATGTTTGGCCTCTGTATGTGGCCAGGGTGTGAAAAAGTCTCACATGTGGCATCACCATACTCGGGACGAGTAGCAGAATATATTTTGTTGGGTTATTTTTGCTATATACATGCCAGGTGTTCAATATATCATATAAATTAACCATTTTGTGAAAAAAAAAAAAAAAAAAAAAAAATTTTTCTTTCCACGTTTTCCGAAGACTTGTGGAAACAATTGAATTGTACAAAAAGACTCATAATGCCTCATAGAATATACATTGGGATGTTGGCTTTCCAAAATGGGGTAATTTTGTGGGCAATTCTATTATCCTGGTGCTGCAGGGCCTTCAAAACTGTAATAGGTGGTTAGGAAATCATACAGTATGTGTAATTTATACTTCTAAAACGCCTGACGGTGCTCTCTGCATGTTGGACCTCTCTATGTGGCCAAGCTGTGTAAAGGTCTCACACGTGGTATCACCATACTTGGGATGAGTAGCAGAATATATTTTGGGGGGTAATTTTTGCTATATACACATGCTATGTGTTATAAATTGACCACTTTGTGTAAAAAAAAAAAAAAAAAAAAAAAAAAAAAAAAAAAAAAAAAAAAAGCGTTTTCATTTTCTTTCCACATTTTTCAAAGACTTGAGGAAAAAAAATGAACCATTCAAAAGACTCATAATGCCTCAGATTATATGTTGGGATGTGTTCTTTCCAAAACTGGGTCATTTTGTGGGTAATTCAATTGTCCTGGTGCTCCAGGGCCTTCAAAAGTGTAATAGGTTGTTAGGAAATTATATGTGAAAATAATGCTCTTAGAATGCATGACGGTGCTCCCTGCATGTTGGACCTCTCTATGTGGCCCGGCTGTTAAAAAGTCTCACACATGTGGTGTCGCCATACTCCGGGCGAGTAGCAGAATGTATTTTGGGGTGTAATTCGAAGTATGCATATGCTGTGTGTGAGTAATAACTTCACAATTTTGTGCAAAAAAAATTATATATAAAAAATGTCTTAATTTTCCCAAGAATTGTAGGGGGGGGGGGGGGGGGGGGAATTGCCTCATACTAAATACCTTGGAATGTCTACTTTTCAAAAAGGGGTCATTTGGGGGGTATTTGTTTTTTCCTGACATTTCAGGGCCTCAAGAAATGAGATATTATATCAGTGCATCAGGTGTGATCAATTTTCAATTGTAGACCAACTTTCACACAGACCAAATATACACTTATTTGGGTTATTTTTACCAAAGATAGGTAGCAGTATAGGTTTTGGCCCAAATTTATGAACAAAAATTACTTATTTGCAAATTTTTATCATAGAAAAACTAAAAACCAAAAAAAAAAAAAAAAAAAGTGTTTTTTTTCTCAAAATTTTCGCACTTTTTTCACTTCTGTCGCAAAAAATAAACACCCAGGAGGTTATTAAATGCCCCCAAAAAGCTCTATTTGCGTGAAAAAAAGATACAATTTTTTTGGGTACAGTGTAGCATGAGAGAGTAATTGTCATTCAAAATGTGAGAGCACTGAAAGCTGAAAATTGGTCTGGGCAGGAAGGAGGTATAAACGTCCTATATTGAAGTGGTTAACCTCCAGGTGGTTTCGGTTTCCAGATATTCGGAAGTTTCACTGAGAAATCTAGTGGGAAGTGATCCGACCACATTTGTAACCCTATCACAGACCATGGCTCCTAATCAAACATATGATGGGAGATTAAGCAGTCCATCCTACTGAATGCATTGTAAAGAAGCTGAACGGTACGTATAATCTTTATCAAAGGGATGCAAAGTGTGCCAGACACCCACTAACTGAAGTGAATGAAAAACAATGCAACCTGTTCAAATGTAAATGAGAGATATGCGATTTACCTGTTGAATTATCCATTAAGGGATCCAAAGTTATGTTCAGGTCACCATCTAAAATCAGTGAGCCCTTCTGAAATTCTCCAAGCTTACCCAATATAGAGGTTAACATAGTTGCTTGTCCTTGGCCTGGCGCATAAATATTTGCCAACAGCTGGTGAAAGATTTTACACTTAAGATGTACCTACCCTCAGGGTCAATTAGCTAATGGGCATCAGAGATTGGGATTGAGAAGTGTATACCAATCGCAACACCTTTCAACTCCCCCTAGGATTATTGCTCATAATCCAGGAGGCATAATACCTTGTAGGCATTCGAGGAAGTGATGTAGATTTAAAATGTGTTTCCTGAAGGAAAATAATATTTACCTTTTGCTTATACATATCATATTTGCAATCTCTTTTGTAGCGTATTTAGACCTCTGACATGCAAAGATCCAAACTTAAGCATAGGGTTGCACCGACAACACTTTTTTGCCGAGTTGATACCAATTACCGATACCCATCACGTAGGTAGGGCGGTGCGTGTAGGGCGGAGGGTGGAGGGTGGAGGGGGTGGGAGGGGCGGGGGTTGGGTGAGGCTGGCGTGAGGGCAGGGTGGGAGTAAAGGCGTAAGTGAAGGAAAGGAGTTGATGGAAAGGAAGTGAATGCGGAAATGAGGGTGGGACGGGAGTGCGGTCGGAGTGGGTTGGG
>BLSH010128571.1:151859-166990 GCA_018402905.1 Glandirana rugosa | reverse complement strand
TGTGTAAAAGTCTCACACATGTGGTATCGCCATACTCAGGAGGAGTAGCAGAATGTATTTTGGGGTGTCATTTTTCCTTTCTACATGCTATGTGTTGGAAATATCTTATAAGTGGCCAAACTGTAAAAATATCCCAGACATGGGGTATTGCCATACTCAGGAGTAGTAGTAGAATGTGTTTTGGGGTGTAATTTGAGGTATGCATATGCCATGTGAGAGAAATAACCTGTTACAATGATAATTCTGTTGAGAAAAAAAAAAAAAAAAGAAAAATCTTCATTTTGCAAAGAATTGTGGGCAAAAATGACAACTTCATAAAACTCACTATGCCACTTACTAGATACCTTGGAATGTCTTCTTTCCAAAAAGGGGTCATTTGGGGGGTATTTGTACTTTGCTGGCTTGTTAGGGTCTCAAGAAATGAGATAGGCCGTCAGTACATCAGGTGTGATCAATTTTCAGTGATTTGCACCATAGGTTGTAGACCCTCTAACTTTCACACAGACCAAATAATATACATCAATTTGGGTTATTTTTACCAAAGATATGTAACATTATAAATTCTGGCCAAAATTTCTGAAGATAAATTACTAATTTGCAAAATTTTATAACAAAAACGAAGAAAAAAGCGTTTTTTTTCAAAATTTTCGGTTTTTTTTAATTATAGCGCAAAAAATAAAAAACCCAGCGGTGATTAAATACCATCAAAAGAAAGCTCTATTTGTGTGAAAAAAGGACACAAATTTCATATGGGTACAGTGTTGCATAACTGAGTAATTGTCATTCAAAGTGTGAGAGCGCTGAAAGCTGAAAATTGGTCTGGGCAGGAGGGGGGTTTAAGTGCCCAGTAAGCAAGTGGTTAAGGACTGCAAAAAGATTAAAGCCACGCCAGGCCAGATGGGCCCTGTTCTTTTCCAGATTTTCCTTCCACATAACCTACAGGCCGGGATCTAAGAACACCAAACCAGACGCACTTTCACGCATGTTCAATGAGTCAGGGAATCCTCCATCTTCTGACACCATTCTATCCTCTGGGAATTTTTTCTTGCTCCAAGAATATCTGTTGTCACGAATCAAACATCTGTCTGCTGAATGTGTTACTTCCCTTGGGAACAAGTTCCAGTACAGAGATGGGCTATTGTGGCATGATAACAGAATTTTCGTACCTGAGGAAGTGCGTACCGCGGTTTTGGGGTTGTGCCATGATCACCAACTCGCAGGTCATTTCGGTGCCTTTAAAACTGCTGAGTTACTCCAACGCACCTTTTGGTGGCCCCAAGCGAAAGAGGACTGTAAGCGATATGTGGATTCTTGTACCACGTGTGCCCAAAACAAGGGTAGTAAGAACAAGGCCTAGGGACTATTGAGACCTCTACCAGTTCCAGAAAGACCTTGGAGAATGATTTCAATAGACTTCATTGTCGAATTGCCCCTGTCAGAAGGATTTTCCTCCATTTTTGTAGTAGTAGACAGATTGTCTAAGATGGCTCACTTCATATCCATGAAAGGCACACCCTCTGCCCCTGAAACTGCCAAAGCCTTTATTAAAGAAGTCATTAGGCTGCACGGAACACCTGTCAACATTGTTTCAGATAGAGGAGTACAATTTACCTCCAGATTTTGGAAAGCGTTATGCGAAGCATTGAAGATTGAACTTTCATTTTCATCAGCCTATCATCCACAGTCCAACGGGCAAACTGAAAGGACTAATCAAACTTTAGAACAATACCTAAGATGTTTTTCCTCTTTTTCCCATGATGATTGGGTATCCTTACTACCAATGGCTGAATACGCTTATAACAATTCTGTGCACTCCTCCATCAAGCAATCTCCGTTCTTTGCCAATTATGGTTTTCATCCATCCTTTTTGTCCAGCTCCATCCCCGAGAGTACAGTTCCTGCCGTACAAGACACTATGGACTTCTTCTGTACCAATAACAAGTTATTACAAGAAATAATGTCTAAAGCCCAGGAGGATTACAAGAAGGCATTTGATAAAAAAAGACGAGGTGAGCTGAACATGGAGCCAGGGGAGCAAGTTTGGTTATCTACCACAAATTTGAAACTGGCTTGTCCATCCAACAAACTGGGACCTCGGTTAATCGGACCATTCCCGGTAAAGAAAAGAATTAATGATGTGGCCTATGAACTTGAATTACCAGATTATATGCGAATCCATCCAGTTTTTCACGTAACCCTGTTAAAACCGGCAACCTCTAATCCCTTTCCAGGAGGAAGCACCGAACCCCTGAACCTGTGATTATTGATGGAGAGAAGGAATTTGAAGTTGAAACCATCTTGGACTGCAGGAGAAGGGGTAACCAGGTGCAGTACCTCATTAAATGGAAAGGGTATGGTCCCAATGTCCACGCCCCAAGGCTGATACAGGCTTTCCAGAGAACACACCCTGAAAAACTGGCCCGTTTGGGCATCCGGAGGCTGCCCATTGAGGGGGGGCAATGTCAGGAAAGAAGAAGAACCCGTATTTCTATACGAAGGAACAGGGTGCGCAGGCGCGTGCACGAAAGAACGGACGGCACAAGCGTTCGTGCGCACGCACAACCAGGCAGCGCGCACTCCCGTTCGTGACCATTCTTGGTGCTGAAGGGACTATTTAAACAGAGCAGTGACACGAGCCTAATTCCGTTTGGTCTACAGCGTTTCCTGAGTATCCTGTTACCTGTTCATCAGCTTTACCTGTTCCTTGATTCACCGGCTTGTTCCTGACTCCGCTGCCATCTGCCTGCCCTGACCTTTTGGCTATTCCTGACCATTCTTCTGCCTGCTCCTTGGTACCTCGCTGTCCGCCCGTTGACGATCCGGCCTGTGCCCGACCATTCTTCTGCCAGCTCCTCGGCTCCTGATCCACTTGGCTGCTGTCTGTTCGGTCTGCTTCCAGCCTTCTCATCCAGCATCACCAGCTTGGTCCAGCCTTACTGCACTGCTGTCAGCTGTTCCCCGGAGTTTCCTTCGGTTCCAGCTCGCTGCATCTCCAGCCCTGCCTGTGACCATCGTACCTGTGTTCCAGCTAAGCACTCGTGCCATTCTGCACTCTTGAGCTTCCTGTTCTCCATATCAGGGGTTCCTGAGTCAGGATTGTAAGAGAGGCTGTCCTCGGCTACTGCAGACTCCACCACCAGGTACGTGACAGGTACTTTGATGGGGTGGTGACAGGTCCTCTTTATTGGGAGGGTGATCAGTGTGCTTGGTGTACAGTAGGCGGTAACGAGCTGTTACCGCAATCTCCCTGTCACACACAAACCGCGGTTTGTTTACATCACATGACCGGCTGTGATTGACACAAGCCTCAGCTCCGATCGCTGCGCTGAGCGCCCCCGGGGGCGTGCACGAGCGGCGTGCATGTGAGGCTCATTTGTGACTGGCTGTGATTGGACACAGCCGGTCACGGGGTAAAGAGCCAATTGTATTGGCTCTTTACCCCGATCTGGGGGGGATACAACCCCCCGGCAGACGAGCAATCCGCGATCGCCGCTGTGCGGGCCCCTGGGGGCCCGCAGTAGAGGCGAGAAGCGGAGGACGTCATATGACGTCCTCCCGGATCGAGGAACAGTCCCTGCCGACGTCATTTTACTATGCGTCGGTAGGGAACTGGTTTAGTGTGTGATTATTCCAATTCCACACCATAATATTATTGAATATGTACATACCATTGCCTGCATTGAAAGAGTTCATAGTATGGTAACAAAGTGATAGGCATTGGCTAATATGCCTTCACATATTTTCAGAATATAATGCTGAATACAATGCAAGGTGTGGTGATGACATTGGTGGGATCCGAACCTGTAGCTGTAACATTTGAAGGTAGCAGAAGAAACCACTGCACTATAGGATTGACCACAACCCGCCATAGAAAATACATTTACTAATCTTGTATTCTGTTAGTTCTCTACAAACGAACTGCCGGTATGTTAATTAGTGTGTGATTATTCCAATTCCACAACATAATATTATTGAATACGTACATACCATTGCATGCATTGAAAGAGTTCATAGTATGGTAACAGAGTGATAGGCATTGGCTAATTGGCGAATATGCCTTCACATATTTTCAAAATATAATGTTGAATATAATGCAAGGTGTAGTGATAACATCTGTAGGATCCAAACCTGTAGCTATAACCTTTGAAGGTATCAGAAGAAACCACTACACTATAGGATTGACCACAACCAGCCTTAGAAAATACATTTACTAATCTTGTATTCTGTTAATTCTCTACAAACTAACTGCTGGCACGTTAACTAGTGTGTGATAATTCCAATTCCACACCATAATATTATTGAATATGTACATATCATTGCATGCATTGAAAGAGTTCATAGTATGGGAAGCAATCAAACTGATGTGCATTGGCTAATTGGTGAATAAGCGTTCGCATATTTTCAGCATATAATGCTGAGTACAATGCAAGCTTTCAGAAGGTGATACCATCCATACCATTGAACTACTCTGTGAGGTAGATAGCCTTGTTTAAATGTATTATGTAGGCTTGCTGATACCATACAAATCATTGTACCAGCCAAACTTTGAATAGTCAGAATTGTTTGACATTCATGTCAGCTGAGATTACTACTGATCTGTGATTAACTGAAACTATTCACATGGTACAGCTTGTTGTGATAAGCCGAAGTACCATGTGATAGCTGGGGCTCAATCCCAGCTCACCAATCTAGGTAACCAAGCTGATATTAAAGTGGTGCCTCAGCCCCCCACCACAGAAAATGTACAAGTCAGCAGCAACACATCCTGCAACTGCTGACTTTAATTATTAGGACACTGTCCTGGAAGCTAGTGATATTGGCACCCCAGCCCATGTTTCCATTGGCTCTTAGGTGTAGAGTTGAGCGAACCCAAACTTAAGTTCAGGTCCGCACCAAACTTTGGGGTGTCTGTGACCCGGACCCGAACATTTGAAAAAAGTCTGGGTTCGGGTATTTTATCCCGCCTGTTGAATAGCTGCAGGGAAGCCAATCAACAAGCGTTTCACTGGTTTGCCCTTAGAAGCCATCACAGCCATACCTACTAATGACATGGCTGTGATTGGCGAGTGCATCATGTGACCCAGCCTCTGTATAAGCTGGAGTCACATAGTGCTGCATGTCACATGCTCTCAGGCTAGGGTAGGGAGAGGATGCTGCCGGCGCTGTGAGGGACAGATTGCAGATCTAATAACATCTCATCCTGCATTACAGAATGATCTGATTCTGGACTAGGTAGAGATTACTACTACTGCTTTGTGGGACAGATTGCAGATCTAATAAAATCTCATCCTGCATTACAGAATGATCTGATACTGGACTAGGTAGAATTTATTACTCCTGCTTTTAGGGACAGATTGCAGATCTAATAACATCTCATCCTGCATTACAGAACGATCTAAAACTGGACTGGGTAGAGTTTACTACGCCTGCTTTTAGGGACAGATTGCAGATCTAATAACATCTCATCATGCATTGCAGAACGATCTGATACTGGACTAAATAGAGTCTACTGCTTTGAGGGACAGATTATTGTTCTAAAATCATCTCCTAGTTCTATAGGGAGAGGTTCCTGCTGCTCCTGTGAGGGACAGATTATTGTTCTAAAATCATCTCCTAGTGATATAGGGAGAGGTTCCTGCTGCTCCTGTGAGGGACAGATTATTGTTCTATAATCATCTCCTAGTTCTATAGGGAGAGGTTCCTGCTGGTGCTGTAAGGGACAGATTATTGTTCTAAAATCATCTCCTAGTTCTATAGGGAGAGGATCCTGCTGCTCCTGTGAGGGACAGATTATTGTTCTAAAATCATCTCCTAGTGATATAGGGAGATGTTCCTGCTGCTCCTGTAGGGACAGATTATTGTTCTATAATCATCTCCTAGTTCTATAGGGAGAAATTTCTGCTGGTGCTGTAAGGGACAGATTATTGTTCTACAATCGTCTCCTAGTGCTATAGGGAGAGGTTCCTGCTGGTGCTGTAAGGGGCAGATTATTGTTCTAAAATCATCTCCTAGTGATATAGGGAGAGGTTCCTGCTGCTCCTGTAGGGACAGATTATTGTTCTATAATCATCTCCTAGTTCTATAGGGAGAAATTCCTGCTGGTGCTGTAAGGGACAGATTATTGTTCTACAATCGTCTCCTAGTGCTATAGGGAGAGGTTCCTGCTGGTGCTGTAAGGGACAGATTATTGTTCTACAATGGTCTCCTAGTGCTATAGGGAGAGGTTCCTGCTGGTGCTGTAAGAGACAGATTATTGTTCTAAAATCATCTCCTAGTGATATAGGGAGAGGTCCCTGCTGCTCCTGTAAGGGACAGATTATTGTTCTATAATCATCTCCTAGTTCTATAGGGAGAGGTTCCTGCTGGTGCTGTAAGGGACAGATCATTGTTCTACAATCGTCTCCTAGTGCTATAGGGAGAGGTTCCTGCTGGTGCTGTAAGGGACAGATTATTGTTCTACAATGGTCTCCTAGTGCTATAGGGAGAGGTTCCTGCTGGTGCTGTAAGGGACAGATTATTGTTCTAAAATAATCTCCTAGTGATATAGGGAGAGGTCCCTGCTGCTCCTGTAAGGGACAGATTATTGTTCTATAATCATCTCCTAGTTCTATAGGGAGAGGTTCCTGCTGGTGCTGTAAGGGACAGATCATTGTTCTACAATTGTCTCCTAGTGCTATAGGGAGAGGTTCCTGCTGGTGCTGTAAGGGACAGATTATTGTTCTAAAATCATCTCCTAGTTCTATAGGGAGAGGTTCCTGCTGCTCCTGTGAGGGACAGATTATTGTTCTAAAATCATCTCCTAGTGATATAGGGAGAAGTTCTTGCTGGTGCTGTAAGGGACAGATTATTGTTCTAAAATCATCTCCTAGCTCTATAGGGAGAGGTTCCTGCTGCTCCTGTGAGGAACAGATTATTGTTCTAAAAGCATCTCCTAGTGATATAGGGAGAGGTTCCTGCTGCTCCTGTAAGGGGCAGATTATTGTCCTATAATAATCTCCTAGTTCTATAGGGAGAGGTTCCTGCTGGTGCTGTAAGGGGCAGATTATTGTTCTATAATAATCTCCTAGTTCTGTAGGGAGAGGTTCCTGCTGGTTCTGTAAAGGACAGATTATTGTTCTATAATCATCTCCTAGTTCTATAGGGAGAGGTTCCTGCTGCTCCTGTGAAGGACAGATTATCGTTCTATAATAATTTCCTAGTTCTATAGGGAGAGGTTCCTGCTGGTGCTGTAAAGGACAGATTATTGTTCTAAAATCATCTCCTAGTTCTATAGGGAGAGGATCCTGCTGCTCCTGTGAGGGACAGATTATTGTTCTAAAATCATCTCCTAGTGATATAGGGAGAGGTTCCTGCTGCTCCTGTAGGGACAGATTATTGTTCTATAATCATCTCCTAGTTCTATAGGGAGAAATTTCTGCTGGTGCTGTAAGGGACAGATTATTGTTCTACAATTGTCTCCTAGTGCTATAGGGAGAGGTTCCTGCTGGTGCTGTAAGGGACAGATTATTGTTCTAAAATCATCTCCTAGTTCTATAGGGAGAGGTTCCTGCTGCTCCTGTGAGGGACAGATTATTGTTCTAAAATCATCTCCTAGTGATATAGGGAGAAGTTCTTGCTGGTGCTGTAAGGGACAGATTATTGTTCTAAAATCATCTCCTAGCTCTATAGGGAGAGGTTCCTGCTGCTCCTGTGAGGGACAGATTATTGTTCTAAAAGCATCTCCTAGTGATATAGGGAGAGGTTCCTGCTGCTCCTGTAAGGGGCAGATTATTGTCCTATAATAATCTCCTAGTTCTATAGGGAGAGGTTCCTGCTGGTGCTGTAAGGGGCAGATTATTGTTCTATAATCATCTCCTAGTTCTGTAGGGAGAGGTTCCTGCTGGTTCTGTAAAGGACAGATTATTGTTCTATAATCATCTCCTAGTTCTATAGGGAGAGGTTCCTGCTGCTCCTCTGAAGGACAGATTATCGTTCTATAATAATTTCCTAGTTCTATAGGGAGAGGTTCCTGCTGGTGCTGTAAGGGACAGATTATTGTTCTAAAATTGTTTCCTAGTGCTATAGGGAGAGGTTCCTGCTGTTGGGGTCAGCGGTGCATTTCTTGCACAAAAAAAAAAGTGCGTCTACGTTGCTGTTTTCCAAAACAAAAGAAGAAGAATTTATTATTTTTTGTATTAATAAATAGTGCTACATAGTACATTTGGGGGAAGAATGAGGAGAGCGTCAAATAAGAGACGTGGTCGTGGTGCTGCTGGTGCTGCTGGTGTTGGTGGTGTTGGTGAAGCTCCTGTTGCAAGGAGAGGACGTGGTCGATCTGTGCCAGCTACACGCACAAGTGAAACACCTTCCTCAGGTGCGAGTAGCCAACAGAAATTTCAATGTTATATGGTAGGCCTTAATGCCACTCAACGAATGGCGAGGCCAGAACAAGTACTGGCGATAGTAGATTGGGTGGCTGACAATGCCTCCAGTTCCTTCACATTGTCTCCCTCCCGGTACCTTGATGAAAGCTCAGAGTTGGCACCTGAACCCCATGGCCATCTGTCTTTCACCTTAGCCACTGGAAATTATCCACGCAATCTGAGCCCCAAGTCATGCAACAGTCTCTTATGCTTTTTTATGACTCTCCTGGTGTGCTTTCCTTGGGCCAACCACATAGCCCTGCCCCAGAAGTGGAAGACATTGAGTGCACCGATGCCCAACCACTTCTGTTGCAGGATGAGGACATGGAAACACCAGCACAGCATGTCTCTGATGATGATGAAACACAGGTGCCAACTGCTGCAGCTTTCCTCAGTGTGCAGATTGACAAGGAGGGCAGTGGTGAAGGGTGGTGGAGGATGATTAAGTCCTAGATCCCACATGGAATGAGAGTCATGCGAGTGACGTGTGCAGTTTGGAGGAAGAGGTGGTGGTCGCACAGAGGCACCAGCACAGCAAAAGAGGAAGCAGGTTGCAAAAGCGGAGCGAGCGTCCCCTAGACAGTACGGCACACCAAAGGCAGCTAAAGGTGTTCCCCGGCGTGGCAGTTCTTCAGACAATGTGCTGATGACAAGACACAAGTGGTTTGCACGCTGTGCAATGATAGCCTGAAGTGAGGCATAAATGTTCTAAACCTGAGCACAACCTGCATGATCAGGCATCTAAATTCAAGGCACAAGCTGCATTGGAATAATTACCTCAAAATCCAAGAAAGGTCTCGGCCTCCTCCTGCTTTCTCTTCTGCTGCTGCCTCTGTCTCTTTCTCCACCTCTACAGTGACAGTGTCCCCTGCCACCCAGCAAACAGAGCATGTGACAGCAACGCCACCATGTCCGCCACCGTCCTCAAGCATTTCTACATGGTCCCATGAAAGCTTACAGCTCTCCATCTCCCAAACACTAGAGAGAAAGAGGAAGTACCCCCCTACCCACCCGCGATCCCTGGCCCTGAATGCCAGCATTTCAAAATTCCTGGCCTTTGAAATGCTGCCATTCCGTCTGGTGGATACGGACAGGTTTAAAAACCTGATGGCGGTGGCTGTCCCACAGTATGTGGTTCACAGCCGCCACTACTTTTCCAGGCGAGCCATCCTTTCCCTGCACAAACAAGTTGGGGACAAGATCAAGTGTGCACTGCGCAACGCCATCTGTGGCAAGATCCACATAACCACTGATACATGGACCAGTAAGCACGGGCAGGGAAGCTATATCTCACTAACTGCACACTGGGCAAATGTAGTGGTGGTTGGGCCTGAGGCGGCTAGCCATTTGGCACATGTCCTTCCACGACTGAGGATTGCAGGGCGTTTCTCTTTGCCTCCTGTTGCCTCCTCCTCCTACTGCGCTTCCTCCTCCTCTACCACCTCCTCATCCGCTCAGCGTAACACCTTCACCACCAACTTCAGCACATCCAGGGGGAAATGACAGCAGGGTGTTTTAAAACTGATATGTTTGGGGGATAAACCCCACACTGCGCAGGAGCTGTGGACGGGCATTGGACAACAGACCGATGAGTGGTTGTTGCCACTGAGCCTCAAGCCCGGCCTGGTGGTGTGCGACAATGGGCAAAATCTCGTAGCGGCACTGGGCCTAGCCGGTTTGACGCACATCCCTAGCCTGGCACATGTGCTGAATTTGGGGGTGCAGAAATTTCTAAAAAACTACCCAGATATTGCAGAGCTGCTGCAGAAAGTGCGGGCCGTCTGTGTGCGCTTTCGGCGTTCTCACCCTGCTGTTGCTCGCCTGTCTGCGCTGCAGCGGAACTTCAGCCTTCCCGCCCACCGCCCCCTATGCGACGTGCCTACAAGATGGAACTCCACCTTGCACATGCTGGAGAGACTGTGCGAGCAGCAGCAGGCAATAGTGGAGTTTCAGCTGCAGTGCGCACAGGTCAGTCGCTCTGCGGAACAGCACCACTTCACCACCAACAAGTGGGCCTCCATGCAAGACCTGTGTACCGTATTGCAGTGCTTTGAGTACTCCACCAACATGGCCAGTGTCGATGATGCTGTTCTCAGCGTTACTATCCCACTTCTATGTCTCCTTGAAAAAACACTTTGGGTGATGATGGAAGAGGATGTGGCACAATAGGATGAGGAGGAGGAAGAGGGGTCATTTCCACGGTTATCAGGCCAGCCATTCACAAGTGGCTCAGAGGGTGGGTTCCTGCACCAGCATAGGCCAGGTAAAAAATATTCAAGCCAGGGGACAGTTCTGGAGGATGAGAAGGATGAGTAAGATGATGAGCAGGAGGAGGAACCGCAGCAGGGTGGCACCCAACACAGCTCGTGGGCATCACTGGAGCACGGCTGGGGGGATAGGGAGGACACAGATGGTACAACACCTCCCACAGAGGACAGCTTGTCTTTGCCTCTGGGCAGCTTGGCCCACATGAGCGACTACATGCTGCAGTGCCTGCGCAATGACAGCCGAGTTGCCCACAGTGTAACTTGAGCTGATTACTGGGTGGTCACCCTGCTGGATCCCCGTTACAAGGACAACATGCCATCCTTAATTCCCTCACTGGATGGTGAGAGGAAGATGCGCGACTACAAGCGCACACTGGTAGACGTGCTGCTGAGGGCATTCCCAAATGACACCGGGGGCTTTGTGGAAGCACAAGGCGAAGGCTGAGGAGGAGGATGAAGAGGCCGCTAACGCAGCTGTGGCACCGCCAGCACCTCAGAAGGCAGGGTTAGCATGGCCGAAATGTGGCAAAGCTTTGTCAGCAGCCCGCCACAACAAACAGCACCACCAGCTGATAGGCAACGTCTTAGCAGGAGGCAGCATTTCAGCAACATGGTGGAACAGTACGTGTGCACGTGCCTACACGTACTGACTGATGGGTCTGTCCCATTCAACTTCTGGGTCTCCAAATTGGCCACATGGCCTGAGCTTGCCCTTTATGCCTTGGAGGTGCTGGCCTGCCCTGCAGCCAGTGTATTGTCTGAACGTGTTTAGCACGGCAGGGGGGCGTTATCACAGACAAGCGCAGCCGCCTGTCCACAGCCAATGTGGACAAGCTAAAGTTTATTAAAATGAACCAGGCATGGATCCCACAAGACTTATCTGTACCTTCTGCAGAAAAGACATTTATACCGGCCTCACACAGCCATTGGTATACTTGTTTTTTTTAATATACCTCAATATTTTGGGGGCTACCCCAATTAGAAAAAAAAAAACCAAACAAACAAAAACCAGTATTGGCTACCTCCTCCACCACCGCCACTTCCACCTACACTGCCACGGTCATGGCCTAGTCAACCTCTAGGCTCCTACTCCACATCCACCTCCTCCTCCCATTTTTATTTTTTTTATTTGATTTTAAATTTTTTCCCTATGCATTTTTTTGTAGGGCACTTGTCTTACTCTTACCCCCATTTTACTTCCTTTTGCAGCCCTCTAGCCCTTTCCAGGACTTTTTTACAGCCATTTTTGTGCCGAAAAGTTTGGGTCCCCAATCTATTAACCTTCTATGAGGAGGTGAGCGACCATCTAGATAAGGGAAGGTCTGTAGACGTGGTGTATCTGGATTTTGCAAAGGCATTTGATACAGTTCCCCATAAACATTTACTGTACAAACATGTCCCTCAACATGGATCAAGGGGTGAGCACCTGGATTGAAAACTGGCTGCAGGGGCGAGTCCAGAGGGTAGTGATAAATGGGGAATACTCAGAATGGTCTGGGGTAGAAAGTGGGGTTCCCCAGGGTTCTGTCCTGGGACCAATCCTATTCAATTTATTCATAAATGATTTGGAGAACGGGGTGAAGAGCTCAATCTCAATATTTGCAGATGATACCAAGCTAAGCAGAGCAATAAATTCTCCACAGGATGTAGAAACATTGCAAGAAGATCTAAATAAATTAATGGGGTGGGCAAACAAGTGGCAAATGAAATTTAACGTAGAAAAATGTAAGATAATGCATTTGGGTACCAAGAACATGAACGCAAATTACTCACTAGGGGGAGAGCCCCTGGGGGAATCAAGGATGGAAAAAGACCTAGGGGTCATAGTGGAGAACAGGCTCAGCAGTGGCATGCAATGCCAAGCTGCTGCAAGCAAAGCTAACAAAGTGTTGGCATGCATCAAAAAAGGGATTAACTTCAAGGATAAATCAATAATTCTCCCACTATACAAGTCCCTGGTGAGGCCACACCTGGAGTATGCCGTCCAGTTCTGGGCACCGGTCCTCAAGAAGGACGTCCTGGTATTGGAAAGGGTTCAGAGAAGGGCAACAAAGCTAGTTAAGGGATTAGAGGACCTAAGTTATGAGGAAAGATTACAAGCACTGAACTTATTCTCTCTGGAGAAAAGACACTTGAGAGGGGATATGTTTTCAATGTACAAATACTGTACTGGTGACCCCACTATAGGGGCAATACTATTCAGCGCAAGGGAAAACAAGAAGACACGCAGCCATTCACTGAGAATTAAAGAAAGGCGTTTTAACCTTAAGATGCGTAGGGGGTTCTTTACGGTAAGAGCAGTGCGAATGTGGAATTCTCTTCCAGAAACAGTGGTTTCTGCTGGTAGTATAGAAAATTTTAAAAAACTACTAGATGCACACCTAAGGGACCACAACATTGGGGGATATACAACGTATTACTGACATAAAAAAAAACACACACATGGGTTGGACTTGATGGACTTGTGTCTTTTTCCAGCCTCACTGACTATGTAACTATGTAACTATGAATTAAATGGGGTTCGGGGTCCGGGGTCAAGTTCGGGTCAAGTTCGGTACCAAACCCAAACTTTTTTGCGAGGTTCGGCCGAACCCGTTGAACCCGAACATCAAGGTGTCCGCTCAACTCTACTCAGGTGCTGTCGCCTCAATTGCTGATTCCCTACTGCACATGCACAAAGGGCACTGCACTTTCTGAATGGCCTGGCAGCAGGGAAGGAGTAGGGGTGACAAATTTCTGCCATACCTATCTGCAGTGATATCTGTCGGAAGTGTGGACAGGTAAATGTCCAAAACAGGTACCCACCCCCCCCAAAAAAAAGGTGCCAAACATGGCACCAGATGGGGGAGGAGAGAGATAAGCAGAGTTTCCACTTTTGGGTGGATATCTAAGGCCCCTTTCACACTTGTGCAACTTGTCCAGCGACTTGGGACTGCAAAGTCGCCTGTCAAGTTGGACCCCGCGATTTCCAATGAGTAGCATTCATAGCTGTCTGACTTCAAGTGGCGTTGACTTCAAACTAGTCCCTGAACTACTTTTGTCTGAGTTTGATATGACTTGAGGTCCCTAGACCTCAAGATTACACAGGCATTGCTTCAAGTCACATCAAAGTTGTATGACTTTCAAGTCACACAAGTGCCAATGGGGCCTAAGTCAAAGATGTTATCCTGAAAGTAATGCTGTTTGCCCACAACATTGTCCCAACTTCAGGGAATGCCTTTGTAATATTGAGAGCTAGGAACCTCAAGTCACACCAAAGTAGTACAGGGAATAGAGTTGAGTGAACACCTGGACGTTCGGGTTCTGCGGGTCCGAACGAACTTTGGGAAAAAGTCCGGGTTCAGCACCGAACGTTGCCCGAACGTTATCCCGGACCCGGAACCCCATTGAAGTCAATGGGGACCCGAAATTTTAGGCACAAAAATGGCTGTAACAAAGTCCTGGTATGTGCTAGAGGGCTGCAAAAGGAAGTAAAATGGGGGTAAGAGTAGGGCAAGTGCCCTACAAAAAAATGGGGATAGGGAAAATAAATTAAAATCAAATAAACTAGGAGATGATTTTTGAACAATAATGTGTCACTTAGAGCTGCAACTAGAACCTCTCCCTTTAGAACTAGGAGATGATTTTTGAACAATAATCTGTCCCTCTAACCAGAAGCCTCTACCTAGTGCAGTCAGATCGCTCAAAGCAACAGTATGTGAAATCTCAAATTACTCCCACAATCTGATCGTTGTGTACGATCGTAACGATTGTTGTATTATGAAGGGTTGGATCTGCAATCTGTCACTTATGCAGAGTTTGATCTGCAATCTGTCACTCAAAGCAGCAGTATGTGAAATCTCAAATTCTGCAATCTGTCCCTCAGAGCAACAGTAGTAGTAATCTCAGGATGCAGGATCAGATGTTAAAATGTCTGCAATCTGTCCCTCACAAAAACGCCGGCAGCATCCTCTCCCTACACTAACCCAAGAGCATGTGACATGCAGCACTGTGACTCCAGCCTCATATAGAGGCTGGGTCACATGATGCACTGGCCAGTCACAGCCATGCCATTAGTAGGCATGGCTGTGATGGCTTCTAAGGGCAAACCAGTGAAACGCTTGTTGATTGGCTGCCCTGCAGCTATTCAACATGCGTGATCAACTACCAGAACCCAGAACCCGAACGTTTTTTGAAACTTCCGTGTTCGGGTCCGGGTCCCGGACACCCCAAAGTTCAGTATGGACCCGAACGTTACAGTCCGGGTTCTCTCAACACTAACAGGGAATACTTTGAAGTTGGTGCCACTTGAAGTAGCACAGATATGAATAGTTTCAGGAAAAGTCAGCCAAGTGTAAAAGGAGTGTATATAAGCAACTCTCTCGGATACATATATAAATATAAAAGCAGCTCTCTCATTTATATATATATATATTTTTATATACACTGGGTCGGAGATATACTCCGACCTCAGTGTCACGAC
>BLSH010128571.1:141545-151849 GCA_018402905.1 Glandirana rugosa | reverse complement strand
CTATTCAACATGCGTGATCAACTACCAGAACCCAGAACCCGAACGTTTTTTGAAACTTCCGTGTTCGGGTCCGGGTCCCGGACACCCCAAAGTTCAGTATGGACCCGAACGTTACAGTCCGGGTTCTCTCAACACTAACAGGGAATACTTTGAAGTTGGTGCCACTTGAAGTAGCACAGATATGAATAGTTTCAGGAAAAGTCAGCCAAGTGTAAAAGGAGTGTATATAAGCAACTCTCTCGGATACATATATAAATATAAAAGCAGCTCTCTCATTTATATATATATATATTTTTATATATATATATATATATATATATATATATATATATATATATATACACACACACACACACACGCATACTCCTTACTGATTTACATCAGCAGAACACATGCAGGAAGTGTAATGTGCCTGTAACCAGGAAGTGATGTGTGCGCATGGGCATGAAGCAGGGCCACCATCAGGGGGTACAGGCAGTACTGTTGTAAGGGGCCCCAGTGTTTCAAGGGCCCTTACAGCAAAGACTGTAGCGGTCTTTAACATTGGAGTCTATGGGAGGGGGACACCGTTCTCCTGAACCATAGGCAATAAAAATACCAAATTTGGGTCACATGGAGAGGGCCCCCTGGACCACAACTGGTCCATGTTTGGGATCTCCAGCACCTATGGTTTGGCACAAGGTCTTATTGCAAGCATTGGGTGAGGATGTGCTGCTTGTGCACTGTTTTTTTAACCCCTTGGATCCCACACTAGCATGCATTGCACACTTCATTTGAATGAGTCATGCTTGGCAGGCTACATCTGGTAAGTGTGATACGGTGTATCATTCCTACTGGGCCTGCGACATGTGTACACCCCTGGCCAGTGGGCGGATGTGGTGGAATGGCCCAGTGGGAAGGCCCTGGGGAATGTTTGTGGTCAGAAGGGGGGGCCAGGTCTAAAGCTGTATAAGGGGCCCCAAAATTTCTGATGGCTGCCCTGGCAGGAAGGGAATGTGTGGTGATCCCACATGAACAAATAAATTAACCCCATCCCCACCAAATATAGCTACCACATCCTCCCCCACACGATGTAAGCACAATATACTTCC
Source organism: Glandirana rugosa (assembly GCA_018402905.1). Lineage (NCBI taxonomy): Eukaryota > Metazoa > Chordata > Amphibia > Anura > Ranidae > Glandirana > Glandirana rugosa. Next base: position 150,758 of record BLSH010128571.1, on the reverse strand, counting down.
TACACTTAACCATCAAATGAGTAGCACCTCCTCTTTGCTAAACTGGGACCTCGCTATATCCACCTATATAGAGATCCTGACCAGCAAAGGCACTTCCAGGTGAACACAATGATATTCCCGAGTCAGAGGACAAAGCCACGCTTGCTTGCGAATATTTGATCGCAATCACAATTTTTTTTTTTAGTAATAGGCAGGTGAATGACAAAGGCCCAGTTTGAGATGTATCCATCAGCTAAATTCATTATGAGTGCCGGTTTACACTTGTGCAATGCGGGAACCCTGCAAATCCACTGCAGATTCCCGCATCGCATTTCACACTGACATGTGTGACCTGCTGGGAGTGTCAATACACTGTTAATGACACCCCCATTTCAGTTCACATATCACAGTGCAAACTAGCAGTTCGGACATTAATCAGATCGCATGGGTGTCAACACTAGAGTTGAGCGAACACTTGGATGTTCGGGTTCGGTGGGTTCGGCCAAACTTTGCGAAAAAGTTCGGGTTCGGTACCAAACTTGGCCCAAACTTTACCCCGAACCCCATTGAAGTCAATGGGGACCCAAACTTTTCAGCACAAAAATGACTGTAAAAAGTCCTGGAAAGTGCTAGAGGGCTGCAAAAGGAGGTAAAATGATTTTAGAATAATCTGTCTCTTACAGCAACAGCAGGAACATGACCCTATAGGAGTAGGCAATGATTTTAGAACAATAGTCTGTCCCTTACAGCAACAGCAGGAACCTGACCCTATAGGAGTAGGCGATGATTTTAGAACAATAATCTGTCCCTTACAGCAACAGCAGGAACCTGACCCTATAGAACTAGAAGATGATTTTAGAACAATTATCTGTCCCTCTAAGCAGTAGACTTGACCTAGTCCAGTCAGATTGTTCTGTAATGCAGGATGAGATGTTATTAGATCTGCAATCTGTCCCTAAAAGCAGTAGTAGTAGTAATCTCTACCTAGTCCACAATCAGATCGATGTGTAATGCAGGATGAGATGTTATTATATCTGCAATCTGTCCCTCACAGCGCCGGCAGCATCCTCTCCCTACACTAGCTGGAGAGCATGTGACATGCAGCACTATGTGACTCCAGCTTATACAGAGGCTGGGTCACATGATGCACTGGCCAATCACAGCCATGCCATTAGTAGGCATGTCTGTGATGGCTTCTAAGGGCAAACCAGTGAAACGCTTGTTGATTGGCTGCCCTGCAGCTATTCAACATGCGTGATCAAATACCCGAACACCAAACCTAAACCTTTTTAAAATGTCCGGGTTCGGGTCCGGGTCACGGACACCCCAAAGTTTGGTACGGACCCGAACTTTACTGTTCGGGTTTGCTCAACTCTAGTGAACACCCATGCAATCCAATTATAGTGCGGACCAAAAAAAAAGGGTCCTGTGCGAGTTTGGTCCGAATGCGATGCAAATTCAGCCATACTACCTGTATGGCTGAAATCACATCACGTGGACAGCGCATGTGACTTGTACTGCGGTGTGAATCAGGTGCAATCTTGTACAGCGCAGCAGTGTGAAACGGCACTTACCTGCAATTCTCCAGACCTGTTAAATGAAAAGACTCCACTTAAACAACCTTTATCATTTAAGTGCAGGTGTGCTGAAGAGATTATGTTTTTTTTAAGCCATGATTACACCGTCTCATAATTTGTCATTAGCAAGACAGTTCACTTCTCCAAACCCAGCTCCCCCCAAAACAAATTAAAAAAAAAAAGAGCTCAAGAATTTACATTTATTTGAACAGCAGCAACACAATTATGTACATTCATTTAGTGGCATTAGTATATTAGGTGGTACATTTAGACAAACATTTAGCAATTGGCATCTAAGAGCCCGGCTCGTAGGAGCTTACAATCTAAAATTTTTCCAAGCCTTATAGTGGGCATGGCTTTACTTTCACAGTGTATAGCAGGCTACACATTTCATAGTACAACTACTCTCAACAGACACCAACCACAAACAAATGTTTAGCTGCATGATTATACATTATACAAAAAAAGTCATGCTTAAAAAAAAATACTAAAATATTAAAAAGACACATTAAAACAATAACACGCACCACCCCACATTCCGCACACATACATTGGTGACGGTTCTGCTGGAAGATGCATTTCTGTGTACATGATTAAGCAACAAGATCAAAGAGTAGAAGGTCAGCAGATGCTCCCAAACCATAAACGCATAGTCAGACAGCAACAATACACAACATTGACAGAAAAGCCACACTTTTGATGGACAAAATGCACAAAAATTTCAAAAGCCCAAGTGGGGCATTTGTCATTATGCACAATATCAGCCCTACTCCCCAAAAAAACACAACAAATAACACAGCCTCTTCACAGGCCAAACCAACCCCCCTACTACAGTCATTTATATAACATAGGTTGCATTGTTAGCACAACAACACGCCCAATGGAAGTACACGCCCACCAGTGTCATTCAATCTGTCTCTTCATGTCTGCCTAACTCAAAGTGATTGCACCTGATAAACAAGAACACTTACTATTTGCAAATGTGTTAGCCCACACGATATTGTCAAAACGCCTGCCTTTACTCGCACATGAACTTTAATGGCATCCCAGTCTTAGTCCGTAGCGTTCAATATTGAGTTGGCCCACCCTTTCCAGCTATAACTGATTCAACTCTTCTGGGAAGGCTGTCCACAAGGTTTAGGAGTGTGGGAATGTTTGACTATTCTTCCCAAAGCACTTTTGTGAGGTCAGGCACTGATGTTGGATGAGAATGCCTGGCTTGCAGTCTCCGCTCTAATTCACCCAAAAAGCATTCTATCGGGATGAGTTCAGGACTCTGCAGGCCAGTCAAGTTCCTCCATCCCAAACTCGCTCATCCATGTCTTTATGGACCTTGCTTTGTGCGCTGGCCAAAATCAGGAGGGGGGTTATGGTGAGGGGTTGTTTTTCATGGTTTGTTCTTTCACACTTGTGCAACTTGAAATTTGTGTGATTTTATCGTAATTTGCAGCAATTTTTGCTGCAATTTTTTGCTGTGATTTTGATGTGACTTGAAGCAATAGCTATGTAATCCTGAGGTCTATGGACCTCAAGTCGCATCAAAGTCGGACCAAAGTAGTGCAGGGACTACTTTGTAGTAACTGCGACTTGAAGTCGCACAGATATGAATGGTACTCTGGTACTCATTGAAAATCATGGGGAATAACTTGTCATGTGACTTTGCAGTCCTAAGTCACAGGACAAGTCGCACAATTGTTAAAGGGGCCTTTCACATTTTGGACTGACTTTGAAGCAACTCGAGGTCGATAGACCTCAGAATTACACAGCTATTGCATCAAGTCACATCAAAATCACGGAAAAAAACTGCAGCAAAAATTTGCGGCAAATCACAGTAAAATCGTGGTAAAGTCATGTGACTTTCAGGTTGCACAAGTGTGAAAGCAGCCTTAGCCCAGGTTCACATAGGTGTGATGCAGGAACCAGCACGATTTCAGCACTGGTTCCTGCATCGAACCTCTCCCACAGGCAGTTCACACTGCCTTCTGTGAAACGCTGCGGTTGTCAGTACAATATTAATGACACCCCCAGATTGGTTCATAGATCGCAGTGCTAACTGTGGATTCCGATAGGAATCGGATCGCATGAGTAAGAACACCCATGCGATCCGATTCTGGTGCGGGAAAACAAATGTCCCTGCACTGCTATAGCTGCAAAGGGTCGGCTAAATCAAATTTGAACCCTACAGAGTAAGACTGGGATGCTTTTTAATTTCATGTGTTTATAAAGGCAGGCATCCCAATACTTTTGGCAAGATAGCAGATTGTGCAAGATTTGCAATGGTGGTGGAACCCTCATCCACATAAATGCTACATTTATATAAAACTTGGGGAAGGACATGAGTAGAGTTGAGCGAACACCTGGATGTTCGGGTTCGGTGGGTTCGGCCAAACTTCGTGAAAAAGTTTGGGTTCGGTAATGAACTTCACCCGAACTTTACCCCGAACCCCATTTAAGTCAATGGGGACCCAAACTTTTTCGGCACAAAAATGACTGTAAAAAAGTCCTGGAAAGTGCTAGAGGACTGCAAAAGGAAGTAAAATGATTTTTGAACAATAATCTGTCCCTTACAGCAACAGCAGGAACCTGATCCTATAGGAGTAGGCAATGATTTTAGAACAATAATCTGCCCCTTACAGCAACAGCAGGAACCTGACCCTATAGAACTAGAAGATGATTTTAGAACAATAATCTGTCTCTCTAAGGAGTAGACTCTACCTAGTCCAGTCAGATCGTTCTGTAATGCAGGATGAGATGTTATTAGATCTGCAATCTGTTCCTAAAAGCAGTAGTAGTAGTAATCTCTACCTAGTCCACAATCAGATCGTTCTGTAATGCAGGATGAGATGTTATTATATCTGCAATCTGTCCCTCACAGCGCCAGCAACATCCTCTCCTTACACTAGCCAGAGAGCATGTGACATGCAGCACTAAGTGACTCCAGCTTATAAAGAGGCATGATGCACATGATACACTGGCCAATCACAGCCATGCCATTAGTAGGCATGACTGTGATGGCTTCTAATGGCAAACCAGTGAAACACTTGTTGATTGGCTGCCCTGCAGCTATTCAACAGGCGGGATCAAATACCTGAACCCAAACTTTTTTTCAAATGTCCGGGTTTGGGTCTGGGTCACGGACACCCCAAAGTTCGGTACGGACACGAATTTTACAGTTCGGGTTCACTCTACTCTTGGCCTGAGTTATGTTTAACAACACAGGATGAGCCTACAACCTTTCTACAGGATGTGGCATCTTTGGGATGTGAACCTATGACCCCAGGGTTGCTAAGCAGAAGTGCTAAGCCCTTAGCCACATTCATGGAGCATCCATTGCTGTGATGTCAAACAGTCCTAAGTCCCAGGGGTGCAATAAATGAACCAATGGAGATGTACTGTGGAAGGCTGGATAACCATTGAACAACCTGTTTCTGGAATATGCCATCTGTTTTGAAGGTTTGTTATGGCACAGTACTGTGAGAATTCTGCTCTAAAACATATTTCATTTTGGGGCATTTTACTTGGTATGAGGCTGCAATTATTGCTGGATGGGAAATGTTAAGGCAGATTATAGTCCTTGCCCATAGAAAACATATGACACAATTTGCAATAGTGGTGGAACCCTCCAAACATAAATACTACATTTAGACATAATTTTGGTAAGGACATGAGTTATGAGAACAGACAACTTCTCTACATGAAGTGGCATGCTCCGGATGCAAACCCAGAACCTCTATGTTCCTACGTAGATGCATTAAGCTGTTAGTCACCAGTCTGTTGAGTGTGCAGCCCTCCTACACATAAATACACATATACTGCATTTCTTTGGACATATAGGTAGTGGAATTACATTATTCTGGAGTTTATTCTGTGCTATTTGGTGGTGCTTGACGAGAGACAGAGAAAAATATATTTTACCAAAACATGAGAAGATTACACATTCTAGCATTCTTAAAAGCAAATTTGATTATGAAATAGCAACATTGTTGCAGAGACAATTTATTTAAGAGAAAGATATATTTCATCTCAACATGAAAAGGATTTCTTTAGGGAAGTTACAATTGTACCATTAGAATCAATGGCTGAAACTTGCATTGGGCTATATAGCGTGAATTTGCCTTCTCAAGAAGGCATTCTAGACAAGTGTGAATTTGCGAATTTACTATAGCGCCCCCTAAAAAAGGCATGGGAGTTAAAATGAGGGAATTTTCTTGTCTGAGCATGCTCAGTTGTGCTGATGAATAGTTGGGGAAAAAAGGGGGAATTTGGCTCTTTTCAGACTTTCAATGATATTTCAGGTTATACATCAATTTTTTAAACAATTTAAAAGCAGATCATCATTAAACAAGATACTACATTTTTAAGAACCATTTAGGTGATCATATCATGCTCTAAACATTATTTCCATGTGCAATTCCCTTGCTTCTACCACGACTAGTTTTTTAGTCAGTCACTATTGTCTGGGCGCTATAGTGAATTTGATTCTGGGACACCGTTTCTCCAAACACGTTCTAACTAGACCCAGATGGAGAGGGGGACTGGGGTTACCAGACCTATGATGATATTATCAGGCAGCACAACTAACCCAAATATCAACTATCTACCTTAACGATTCTTAACCTGATTGGGTAGACATGGAAAGGCAGGCAACCCCCCGATAACATGCTAAACCTTTTGATTTGGAGCCCACCAAATCCCAACCACCTATCCTCTCCCCAACATTGTCACACTCATTCCACCTATGCGACTCATTACACAAGTCTCACAAAATAGCCTCCCCTTGGTAGCCCCTTTCACATATCTTCCGTAACCCTCTTTTCCCCCCAAGACTAGACATACAAGCCTTTCAATGGTGGTTGAACTAGGGGCTGTTTAGACTGGGACATTACTAGCCCAGGAGAAGATTTCAAGCAGCATTCTTAATACATCCAAAAGGTTGGAAACGATATAGGAACCGTGGGCACTCTACCTTGGGGTCTCCATCTAGCTAGACCCATATACCTTTTCTCGACCACCCACACATTTTCCGTGAGGGTATCCACAAATGCTTATAATCATTCAGACTCCTCTCCCTTTCTTTTCATGTCTCTTGCTACCCTTCCCCCTATTCTTTCTTTGTTTGTCTTCTCTATACTCAAATTTTTGACTTGACACCTCAAATTTTGGAAGATTGATTATTCCATATCAGGTAGCATGTTGATACCTACTTGAGTTATGTAGACTTCCTTTAGGGAACTCCTTTAGGGAACTCTCTTATATATAGACAAATAGGCCTCAAACCCTCGACACAGTATTTCCCCACTTGGGGTGTCGGGCCGAGGCGACCTCCACATTTCCTCTAGCAAAGCTGATTCCCTAAAGTATATGGGAATTATTTTTTTCCCTTTTCCTCTTTTTGTTCTGTCTATATCAACTCTAGTAAAATATACAGTATATGACCAAATGTTTATGTTGTAAGTCTTATTATCGCTAAATTGTAAGCGCTTATTCTGTTTCAACAATGATTACAAAATGTTATATATAATATCTTTGTACTTTATGATACAATTAATAAAAATATTATTTAAAAAAATAGAAGACAATGGAATTTGAAGGGTTAAACATATTGTAGAAAGGTAATTATAAATAGAGGTCCACTGTGCCGTATAGCCACCCCCTCAGAAGTCACAATGACAAAATGTCTTTGGCGTGGCTAAATGAATGAAGTGGTGTCAGCCTGTCAAGCAGTGGTACCACGGGACTTGACACAGTGGTGAGATACCGCAAACACTCTTATGACAGTGGACATCTGGTGCTGTACACTTTTATGACAAAGTGATCAACATTTTATGTTTGTGAGAGTTATTTAAATGGGAAGGAAGGATTAAGCAATACATGTGTTAAAACGGGATTACGCTATGCATGTCATTTTATTTCCTTGCCTTGAGTTCTAGAGGAATGATCGCTGTGAGGAAGGAAGATATTTGAGGAATCCACCTGAACGGATGATTAAACAAAAGTGCAGTCAGCCTGACAGACTTTGATTTGTGGTGAGTGCGGTGTCCAGAGGGGATTGATTCCACTGAGCAAGGGTGTTTAACTGTAATGGTGGAGGACTGAGCAAAATAGTTCATTTATTTGAATTATAGTTAAAAAAAAGATAGCCAAAGTCAATAGCCAGTCCAAATCTTGGTATCACAAACTAAACAACAGGCTAACCGCTAATCTTTGGTCCCATACAGGGATTAGCCTCCTCCATAGTAAGGGTGCCAGACAGGCCACATGGGAAGGGGGGGGTTAGCAGCCCGTGTGTCAGCTTGTCTGAGAGCTCCCACTTGCCACACAGCTGGTTAGACTCTCTTCCACTCTCTTCCCTAATACAGGTACTGATTTCTCTCTACTGCCTTTCAAGCCTCCCTCACCTGGGACTTAATCCATTCAGGACCAAAGTCCTGGTAGTCAGGGTTTGGAGGCTCTTCCCACCCAAGTCTCACTGAACCTCCAAAATCCCGGGTCCCTGATACAAACTTAGCAACCCAAAGAGTAGTGGAAGTCAGTCCTCTCCAGTCAAACTTAACCAGGGACGCTTCACGCTGCATGAGTGAGAACCCCTGAGTACCGCAATGTCTCTGCAACTATTTCCCTTAAAGGAACCACAACTCAAATATCAGGTAAATGTACTTGTCATCCAGGACACATTCCTGGTGTTCTGTGCAGTGGATTTGTGGTAGGTGACATACTGTATGCATGGCCAAATGAATAAGGCAAATTGCAACTTTTTGTAGCAGAAACGGGCCATCTTGTTACTAAATAGGGCTGTAGAATCTAATCATTGAAATCCACCCCCGATGTAGAGATTATAATCTTACATACACACAGGCTTTTAGATGGGACTGCGTTTTCCGGGAATTTCCACCAAGGTGTTATTGTGGATGGTAGACAGGACATTCACATCTCTCTTATCCTACCACTTCATGGGCAAAAATGTGTCGCTGCTCAGATTTGCTGATTCCCCACTTTGTAGCTTTGTGGACACTAAACTTTGTGGGAAGCCCTTCCTGTTTATTCTGGTGGTACCACAAGCCAAGTTTTTCTGGTGGTACATGAAGAAAAGTGGCAGACTTTTATAAAAATTATGTAAGTAGATGTGATAACTAGAGTTGAGCGAACCTCTGGAAGTTCGGGTTCTGCTGGTCCGCCCAAACTTCGGGACAAAGTCCGGGTCCGGGCCCGGACGGAACCCGAACGATCGCACGGACACCGAACCCCATTGAAATCAATGGGGATCCGAACTTTTAGGCACAAAAATGGCTGTAACAAAGTCCTGGAAAGCCCTAGAGGGGTCTCCAAGCGAGTTGAGATCAATAGTGTAGATGAATGTATTAAAAATATTTTCAGACGGTGAAAAGAAGTACATGGTGGTCTTTTTGAACCGAACACCATGGTGGTCTTATTTGTCCTTCCCGAAGGGTGTTTCAAATCACAGGTGTTTCGATGTTTCACCCCTTAGTCGTTTAGACTCGTCGCTGTGTAAAAACGGGTACTTCACCATCCTATTCTCTCTACACTTACAGGACAGATGGTAGGTGTTATTGTGGAACCACCTTTAAGGGCCTTTTGCGTCAGGGTAGATTTTCGGACACACATACATTCTAATATTAGAGATGTAGCCCCCACCTAA
>BLSH010128571.1:113575-127453 GCA_018402905.1 Glandirana rugosa | reverse complement strand
AAGGGAAAACCTACACTTTTTCCAGTCTACCAGAGGGCGAAAAGCTACTACTTCAACTCAAGCTTATTTCCCAAGAGGCCCCAATGGATCTCACTGACCCTTCTGGCTCCCACACTAAGAGACCGCTCCCTTCTAGCCCCGTTTCCCCTCTTTGGTCCAAATCCAAAAGCAAGAAGGCCAAAGACACTAGACCTCCCTGACCCATTATCGGTCTTGCCGGATTGCTGGTTTGTCTTCCTTTCTTTCCATAGATATGGAACTTGACCGAGCTCAGGAAATTACCTTCCCCAGTGTTACTGGAATGTTATTATTGGGGGCCTTCCTCCTCCCATTGTCTGTGTGTTTAGTTTTCAAAAGTTTTCTGCTTAAAGTTCATAATGTTTGCCATACTTCTGAGCCAAGGGGTCAATCACGTCTCCGATGTGGTTGACCACTTGGAGTGAACCTCCTTGGGTCCATGTTAGCTAATACCTAATTTGGTTATTGCAATTTTTTTTCTTCTCAAATTCCCCCTGGATACAATATAAGTTGTAACTCGCAGGGGTGTCTGGACCGGGATAAGTACACTTGTGCCTCCACTTATCCCGCGGACTTCGATTTCGACTTCCTCGGGATAAGAAGTCTGATCCTATCAGATCGGACATTCTTGACCCCTATTCACTACTTAGTTAGTGATAACTCTCTGCGGAGGGACCATTTGATGGAACTGAAGGGACTGGATTTCCCCTCGTTCCCAACATCATATGCTATTTTCAGATACAATTGTGTCACATGTCTCTATCTACTACCTGCTCTCTATCTAGTTCTCCTTTTTCCTCTTTTTTCTTGGATGAAGCATCTAACGTTGAATTTTCTTTCAGACAATTATGGACCAACTTATCTCAGCCTAGGATACCTGATCTTCAAGACTCCCCTTGGTTCCACAGGGTCTTCCTCCACTGGGGTGAGTGATACTGCTGACACAGGCTATGCTCCCACTAAGCTCCATGGCTAAGGCTCCCATTAGAAACCTCCAAATAGCTACCCATAATACTCAAGGGCTTAACTCCCCTCTAAAAAGAAGGAAATTATTCTCCCAATACAAATCCCTTAAAATTGATGTAGCTCTGCTACAAGAAACCCACTTCCCCCTGCGGTACAGCCCCAACTTCCTCCACGCGCATTTTCCGACTTTTTTCTTGGCCAATGCAGAATCTAAATCTAAGGGAGTTGGGATTTTACTTTCCAAGTCTGTAGGCTTCTCACTCCTACAGGAAATTAAGGATCCAGAAGGATCCAGATTCATTTTAGTCAAGGGATATATTGACGGGATTATCCACACGTTCGTATCATATTATGCCCCTAACAAAAATCAACTCAAGTTTTTCTACACCTTGTTAGCCCTCCTCCAACCGCATTTGGAAGGTAGGGTCATCCTGGGGGGAGACTCTAATATTGCATTAGACCAAGGGCTCGATAAATCCAGACCCTTAGGACACCAACTCACACGTCCGTCTAAGGCGAGCTTAAAACTTGCTAAATTACTCCACTCTGTTAACCTAGCAGACGTCTGGAGAGAACTAAACCCAACCAGGAGAGACTACACCCACTTTTCGCATCCCCACAATTCGTACGCACGTATTGATCACCTTCTTATGGAGGCTCACGGGACCCCACTAGTACTGAACTCACGGATACATGACACCCCGCTCTCGGATCATTCTCTAGTCCTCATGCACATTCGCTCCGATCCACTCTACGCAAAACACCCACAATGGAGATTAAATGAATCCCTACTAACCGATCCTGTAAGAATTATAGAAATAAGCAATTCTATTAAGGAGTACTTTCTTCTCAATGATAAGGAGGGGACCTCGGCCGAAGTTCTCTGGGCAGCACATAAGGCCTTCGTCAGGGGAAAGATGATACATTTAGCTACTCAAATCAAAAAAGAGAGGGCAACAGAGCTCACTAAGCTGGAACAATCCTATGCGTCTCTACAGACAGCGCATAAGATCAATCCATCTAAAAATCTGTCCATCCAACTTGATAAAGCTAGATTGGAGCTTAATATGGCACTAACAACCAAAGCAGAGAAGTCCATCAGATGGAGTGGACAAAAATTTTACACACAAAATGACAAGCCAGGCTCTCTACTAGCATCTAAACTTTCCCCACGATGTCGCCTTAATCAACTACCCAAAATCAGAGTTCCAGGTCTTGGTTCTACCTCTAACCTCAAGAAGATTCTAGACTCATTTCATAAATTTTACTCTCAACTTTACAGCTCCCCCAACAATCCCCACCCGGAAGCCCTAAACGCTTTCCTAGAAGCTTTTCCACTTCCCCATCTTTCTCCTGAACACAAACAAATTCTGGAGGCCCAATTCTCTGATGCGGAGGTTGGGGATGCCATTAGGAACTTACGAAAAGGCTCAGCACCTGGCCCAGATGGCCTCTCCATCCCCTACTATAAGACCTTCACAGACTTACTCACCCCCTACTTGTCTAGACTTTTTAACTATCTAACTAAGGGCGCTTCACTAGACCCCCATCTCAATTCAGCCTATATAACGGTCATTCCCAAACCAGACAAGAATCCAGAAGAAGTAGGGAATTATAGACCTATTTCACTAATAAATAACGACATCAAAATCCTTACGAAGATCTTAGCTAATAGACTCTCTTCGTTCATCAGCACTTATATCCATAAAGATCAGGCTGGATTTATCCCGGGGAGGCAGGGTCCAGACCAGACACGCAGGGCTATTGACCTGATATCTATCCTCCAATCCAACTGGGAGGGTGGCTCAAAACAAAGGGGCATGGTCCTATCCCTGGATCTCCAGAAGGCCTTTGATTCTGTCTCTTGGAACTACATGTTCAAGATTCTGGAGACCTGGGGATTCGGCCAGCGCTTCCTAGGGGTTATCAAAGCGCTATATTCCCGTCCATTAGCCCAAATAAAATTACAAGGATACCTCGCCGACCCAATAACCATAGCCAGAGGAACAAGACAGGGCTGCCCCCTATCTCCACTAATATTCGCCATAGCTATAGAAACGCTGGCTATCGCTATTTGCCAAAGTTCAGACATTAGAGGGGTCTCGTGTGGACAACATACCCACAAGTGTGGCTTGTTCGCTGATGACATACTCTTGTACCTGACTTCTCCCCATACGTCTCTTCCCAATCTCAACAGCCTACTAGACTCTTTTGCTAAATTCTCGGGCTTAACGGTAAACTACTCCAAATCTCAAGCAATAAATATCTCACTCCCTCAGGAAACGGTTGATTCTTTACAGCAATCTTTTCCTTACAAATGGAGCCGTTCCTCCATCCGATATTTGGGCATCAACCTGACTCCAAAGATAGAGGATTTATATAGCAGCAACTTTCCTCCCATCTTTTGTAGATTGGAGAGTGATCTGAAGGTGTGGTCCACACGAGGTCTCTCCTGGTTGGATAGAATTAACGCAATCAAAATGACTTTTCTCCCGCGACTTCTTTATTTGTTTAGAGCACTACCCATACCAATTAGAAGATACCACCTTAAATCCCTCCAGAGTAAGATTCTAAAGTTCATCTGGGGCAGTTCTGGTTTTAGATTTCCCCAAAGCACGCTATACCGCCACAGGAAGAAAGGAGGGCTGGGACTTCCTCACTCTTTAAATATTATCAAGCCGCTAGATTAGCTCAGCTCTCCCGAATCTACTCTGGGGCCGAAAAGCCAGACTGGATTTGGATAGAAAGTCCCTCTCCATACTATTGACTTCCTTCTTTGGACCCATCTGAAGAAGAGACCGCCTGTTCTTTCTCTGACCCTCTCGCACTCCTTTGCTCTTTGGGACTCATTACGCCATCATCCTGAGTTGGTATCTTCCCTAACTCCATTAGCTCATATTTTTCACAACCCGGATTTTCCCCCTGGCCTAGATATTAAAGCATTCAAATGGTGGCTGGATAAGGGGCTGTATCGCATAGGGCACTACTTCACCACCGCAGGGCCTATCACTATGACCTACTGTATAAACAAACTAGACATCCCTGCCTCTGAAAAATTCAGATTTCAACAAATCTCCCACTTTCTGAAACATATATGGAGAGACAAACCTATCCCCCCCAGAATTACTGAATACGAAACATGGTGTGTCCAAGCCATGGAGCAGAAGGGAGGTATCTCTGTGATATATGCGGCCCTCACTCTCCCTAAAGAAAAAGCCCCATATATGAAACAATGGGAGGAGGATCTACAGATCTCTTGGGACCTTGATTCTTGGAACAAAGCCTTATCTGATTCCACTAGAGGAATCTTAAACACGGTTCTTATGGAAGCCAACATAAAAGTTATCACCAGGTGGTATCTTACCCCCTCCAAATTGGCCCGGATTTATCCAACAGCTAACCCCCTATGTTTTAGGGGCTGTGATTTGCGGGGCACAATGACACATATCTGGTGGGAATGTCCGAGGATTAGACCCTTATGGAGGAAAATCTTTAACCTTATCGAGAAACTAACCAAAACTCAGATACCCAGATCCTCAGAGATAGCTTTATTGAACGGCCATATCCCTAACTTATCCAAGTCCAACAGGAAGTTGGTTCATTTCATACTAACCGGGGCTAAACTTTCCCTTGCCAGGGCATGGAAAAAACCAAGGGTATCCTTTGCTGCAACGGTTAGGAAAATTTCATGGATTATGTCCCAGGAAAAGTTGTCCAGCATCCTATCGGACACCACCAAAAGATTTGAAGCAATCTGGGAACCCTGGGCAGATTACATTGGAATCTCATTCATTCCAGGTTAAAATCCATAAATAGTCAATACTACCATTGGTCAACGCAGGAGGCTTCATTCCCTCATCTCTCCTCTCTTTTTCTCTTCTCTCTTTTGCTCCTTTCGCTCATCGTAGCTGCAGCTAGAATAAGTTCTTTATTACTCTTGGTCCTTATTTAGATTATCTCCCAAATAGGGCCTTTCTACCCAACTGGGGGTTTTCACCTGATTTAACTCATTCCACACTTATACTGAGTCAACAGACATCATTGTATATTTGTGGGTCTTCCTTCCCCTTCGGGCACAGAATGCTCCCTTTACGGGGTGCCTGGAGAGAAGGAATCCCCCCATTATACCCTCCCTGTTGGCAGGGGAGGTTCTTTCTGTCTGTATCTTCCGTTGACCATATTTATATGTTATAAATACACGAAGGAACCCTAACATATTCAAGGTTGCTATTTAATTCAGGGATATTCAAATAAGGTACTACAACTGTCGATATACTCATATTGCATTTCAATTTTCTGATGTTATATGGCATTGCTACAACTTGTTTACTCTTTTGTAAAAACCAATAAAAACCTTTTGAAAGTAAAAATGACATAATGCTAAAAATGATGACACCTAATGGCTGTCACATTCATCAAATACATTGTCACTACACTCTGAAGGAAGTTTGCACTTACACTGTGAAGGGGTTATATATTCTGGCAATGAATAGTTTCATAGCCTTCCCAGGCAAAACAATTCTCTTCAGACTTTTTCAAAGAAGAAGATGGGAATGAACATGACTGCATGAATTCTGCTTTGTTTAAGCAGTCAGTGATTAAGATGACTAGAACCAACAGCTTGTCACATTTCATGAAATACATAGTCAAGACACTACATAGTCAAGACACTCTGAAATAGTTGTTTTAAAATCATCTCATACTGCAGTAGGGACAGTTTCCTGTTGGTGCTGTGAGGGACAGATTAGCATTCTAATATCATATCATACTGCAGTAGGGAAAGGTTCCTGTCGGTGCTGTGAGGGACAGGTTATCTAATATCAGCTCATACTGCATTAGGTACAGGTTCCTGTCTGTGCTTTGAAGGAAAGATTAGCGTTCTAATATCATCTCATACTGCATTAGGTACAGGTTCCTGGTGCTGTGAGGGAAAGATTAGTGTTCTAATATCATCTCATATTGCATTAGGGACAGGTTCCTGTCGGTGCTGTGAGGGACAGATTATAATTCTAAAATCATCTCATACTGGAGTAGGGACAGGTTCCTGGCGGTGCTGTGAGGGACAGATTATCGTTTTAAAATCATCTCATACCGCAGTAGGGACAGGTTCCTGTCGGTGCTGTGAAGTACAGATTATCGTTCTAAAATCATCTCATATTGGAGTAGGGACAAGTTCCTGGCGGTGCTGTGAGGGACGGATTATTGTTCTAAAATCATCTCATACTGCAGTAGGGACAGGTTCCTGTCGGTGCTGTGAGGGACAGATTATCATTCTAAAATCATCTCATACTGCAGTAGGGACAGGTTCCTGTCGGTGCTGTAAGGGACAGATTATTGTTCTAAAATCATCTCATACTGGTGTAGTAAGAGGTTCCTGTCGGTGCTGTGAGGGACAGATTATCTCTTCTAAAATCATCTCATACTGCAGTAGGGACAGGTTCTTGTCGGTGCTGTGAGGGACAGATTATTGTTCTAAAATTATCTCACACTGGTGTAGGGAGAGGTTCCTATCGGTGCTGTAAAGGACAGATTATCATTCTAAAATCATCTCATACTGCAGTAGGGACAGGTTCCTGTCGGTTCTGTGAGGGACAAATTATTGTTCTAAAATCATCTTCTAAAATCATCTCATACTGGAGTATCTACTAATGGCATGGCTGTGATTGGCCAGTGCATCATGTGACCCAGCCCTATATATGAGCTGGAGTCACATAGTGCCGCATGTCGCATCGTCTAATACTGGAGTAGGGAAAGGTTCATAGAGCTGCTGTGAGGGAGAGATTAGCGTTTTAATATCATCTCATCGGCATTAGGGACAGGTTCCAGGCGGTGCTGTGAGGGATAGATTAGCGTTCTAAAATAATTTCATACTGCAGTAGGGACAGGTTCCTGTCGGTGCTGTGAGGGACAGATTAGCGTTCTAAAATCATCTCATACTGGAGTAGGAGAGGTTCCAGTCGGTGCTGTGAGGCACAGATTATCGTTCTAAAATCATCTCATACTGCATTAGGGAGAGGTTCCTGTGGGTGCTGTGAGGGACAGATTATTGTTTTAAAATCATCTCATACTGCAGTAGGGAGAGGTTCCTGTTGGTACTGTGAGGGACAGATTATCGTTCTAAAATCATCTCATACTGCAGTAGGGAGAGGTTCCTGTTGGTGCTGTGAGGAACAGATTATTGTTCTAAAATCATCTCATACTGCAGTAGGGACAGTTTCCTGTTGGTGCTCTGAGGGACAGATTAGCATTGTAAAATCATATCATACTGCAGTAGGGAAAGGTTCCTGTCGGTGCTGTGAGGGTCAGGTTATCTAATATCAGCTCATACTGCATTAGGTACAGGTTCCTGTCTGTGCTTTGAGGGAAAGATTAGCATTCTAATATCATCTCATACTGCATTAGGTACAGGTTCCTGGTGCTGTGAGGGAAAGATTAGTGTTCTAATATCATCTCATATTGCATTAGGGACAGGTTCCAGTTGGTGCTGTGAGGGAGAGATAATCATTCTAAAATCATCTCATACTACAGTAGGGACATTCCTGTCGGTGCTGTGAGGGACAGATTATTGTTCTAAAATCATCTCATACTGCAGTAGGGACAGGTTCCTGTCGGTGCTGTGAGGGACAGATTATAATTCTAAAATCATCTCATACTGGAGTAGGGACAGGTTCCTGGCGGTGCTGTGAGGGACAGATTATCGATTTAAAATCATCTCATACCGCAGTAGGGACAGGTTCCTGTCTGTGCTGTGAAGTACAGATTATCGTTCTAAAATCATCTCATATTGGAGTAGGGACAAGTTCCTGGCGGTGCTGTGAGGGACGGATTATTGTTCTAAAATCATCTCATACTGCAGTAGGGAGAGGTTCCTGTCGGTGCTGTGAGGGACAGATTATCATTCTAAAATCATCTCATACTGCAGTAGGGACAGGTTCCTGTCAGTGCTGTAAGGGACAGATTATTGTTCTAAAATCATCTCATACTGGTGTAGTAAGAGGTTCCTGTCGGTGCTGTGAGGGACAGATTATCTCTTCTAAAATCATCTCATACTGCAGTAGGGACAGGTTCTTGTCGGTGCTGTGAGGGACAGATTATTGTTCTAAAATTATCTCACACTGGAGTAGGGAGAGGTTCCTATCAGTGCTGTAAAGGACAGATTATCATTCTAAAATCATCTCATACTGCAGTAGGGACAGGTTCCTGTCGGTTCTGTGAGGGACAAATTATTGTTCTAAAATCATCTCATACTGGAGTACGGAGAGGTTCCTGTCGGTGCTGTGAGGGACAGATTATTGTTCTGAAATCATCTCATACTGGTGTACGGAGAGGTGCCTGTCGGTGCTGTGAGGGACAGATTATCGTTCTAAAATCATCTCAAACTGCAGTGGTGACAGGTTCCTGTCGGTGCTGTGAGGGATAGATTATCGGTCTAAAATCATCTCATACTGCAGTAGGACAGGTTCCTGTTGGTGCAGTGAGGGACAGATTATTGTTCTAAACTCATCTCATACTGCAGTAGGGACAAGTTCCTGTCGGTGCTGTGAGGGACATATTAGCGTTCTAAAATGATCTCATACTGCAGTAGGGACAGGTTCCAGTCGGTGCTGTGAGGGACAGATTATCAATCTAAAATCATCTCATACTGCAGTAGGGACAGGTTCCTGTCGGTGCTGTAACGGACAGATTATTGTTCTAAAATTATCTCATACTGCAGTAGATAGAGGTTCCTGTCGGTGCAGTGAGGGACAGATTATCGCTCTAAAATCATCTCATATTGCAGTAGGGACAGGTTCCTGTCAGTGCTGTAAGGGACAGATTATTGTTCTAAAATCATATCATACTTGTGTAGTGAGAGGTTCCTGTCGGTGCTGTGAGGGACAAATTATCTCTTCTAAAATCATCTCATACTGCAGTGGGGACAGGTTCTTGTCGGTGCTGTGAGGGACAGATTATTGTTCTAAAATTATCTCACACTGGTGTAGGGAGAGGTTCCAATCGGTGCTGTAAAGGACAGATTATCATTCTAAAATCATCTCATACTGCAGTAGGGACAGGTTCCTGTCGGTTCTGTGAGGGACAAAATATTGTTCTAAAATCATCTCATACTGGTGTACAGAGAGGTTCCTGTCGGTGCTGTGAGGGACAGATTATTGTTCTAAAATCATCTCATACTGGTGTACGGAGAGGTGCCTGTCGGTGCTGTGAGGGACAGATCATCGTTTTAAAATCATCTCAAACTGCAGTGGTAACAAGTTCCTGTCGGTGCTGTGAGGGATAGATTATCGTTCTAAAATCATCTCATACTGCAGTGGGACAGGTTCCTGTTGATGCAGTGAGGGACAGATTATCATTCTAAAATCATCTCATACTGCAGTAGGGACACGATCTTGTCGGTGCTGTGAGGGACATATTAGCGATCTAAAATTACCTCATACTGCAGTAGGGACAGGTTCCAGTCGGTGCTGTGAGGGACAGATCATCGTTCTAAAATCATCTCATACTGCAGTAGGGATAGGTTGCTGTCGGTGCTGTGAGGAACAGATTATCATTCTAAAATCATCTCATACTGCAGTAGGGACAGATTCCTGTTGGTGCTGTGAGGGACAGATTATCATTCTAAAATCATCTCATACTGCAGTAGGGACACGATCTTGTCGGTGCTGTGAGGGACATATTAGCGTTCTAAAATTATCTCATACTGCAGTAGGGACAGGTTCCAGTCGGTGCTGTGAGGGACAGATCATCGTTCTAAAATCATCTCATACTGCAGTAGGGATAGGTTGCTGTCGGTGCTGTGAGGAACAGATTATCATTCTAAAATCATCTCATACTGCAGTAGGGACAGATTCCTCTCGGTGCTGTGAGGGACAGATTATCGTTCTAAAATCATCACATACTGGTGTAGGGAGAGGTTCCTGTCGGTGCTGTGAGGGACAGATAATCGTTCTAAAATCATCTCATACTGCAGTAAGCACAGGTTCCAGTGGGTGCTGTGAGGGACAGATTAGCGTTATAAAATCATCTCATACTGGAGTAGGGAGCGGTTCCTTTCGGTGCTGTGAGGGACAGATTATTGTTCTAAAATCATCTCATACTGCATCAGGGACAGGTTCCTGTCAGTGCTGTGAGGGACAGATTATTGTTCTAAAATCATCTCATACTGCAGTAGGGACAGGCTCCTGTCAGTGCTGTGAGGGACAGATTAGTATTCTAAAATCATCTCCTACTGCAGTAAGGAGAGGTTCCTGTCAGTGCTGTGAGGGACAGATTATCGTTATAAAATAATCATATACTAGAGTAGTGACAGGATCCTGTCGGTGCTGTGAGGGACAGATTATTGTTCTAAAATCAACTCATACTGCATTATGGACAGGTTCCTGTCGGTGCTGTGAGGGACAGATTATCATTCTAAAATCATCTCATACTGCAGTAGGTACAGGTACCTGTCGGTGCTGTGAGGGACAGATTTTTGTTCTAAAATCATCTCATACTTCATAAGGACAGGTTCCTGTCAGTTCTGTGAGGGACAGATTAGTATTCTAAAATCATCTCATACAGTACTAGGGAGAGGTTGCTGTCGGTGCTGTGAGCGACAGATTATCGTTATAAAATCATCTCATACTGGAGTAGGGAGAGATTCCTGTTGGTGCTGTGACGGACAGATTATCGTTCTAAAATCATCTCATACTGCCTGTTGGTGCTGAGAGGGACAGATTATTGTTCTAAAATCATCTCATATTGCTGTAGGGACAGGTTCCTGTTGGTGCTGTGAGGAACTGGTTTTTGTTCTAAAATCATCTCATACTGCAGTAGGGACAGGTTCCTGTCGGTGCTGTTAGGGACAGATTATCATTCTAAAATCATCTCATACAGTAGTAGGGAGAGGTTGCTGTCGGTGCTGTGAGCGACAGATTATAGTTATAAAATCATCTCATACTGGAGTAGGGAGAGGTTCCTGTCGGTGCTGTAACGGACAGATTATCGTTCTAAAATCATCTCATACTGCAGAAGGGAGAGGTTCCTGTTGGTGCTGTGAGGGACAGATTACCGTTCTAAAATAATCTCATACTGCAGTAGGGACATGTTCCTGTCGGTGTTGTGAGGGACAGATTATTGTTCTAAAATCATCTCATACTGCAGTATTGACACGTTCCTGTCGGAACTGTGAGGGACATATTAGCGTTCTAAAATGATCTCATACTGTAGTAGGGACAGGTTCCAGTCGGTGCTGTGAGGGACAGATCATCGTTCTAAAATCATCTCATACTGCAGTAGGGAGAGGTTCCTGCTGGTACTTACTGTGAGGGACAGATTATCGTTCTAAAATCATCTCATACTGCAGTAGGGATAGGTTCCTGTCGGTGCTGTGAGGAACAGAATATCGTTCTAAAATCATCTCATACTGCAGTAGGGACAGATTCCTGTTGGTGCTGTGAGGGACAGATTAGCATTCTAAAATCATACCATACTGCAGTAGGGAAAGGTTCCTGTCAGTGCTGTGAGGGACAAATTATCTAATATCAGCTCATACTGCATTAGGTACAGGTTACTGGTGCTGTGAGGGAAAGATTAGCGTTCCAATATCATCTCATACTGCATTAGGGACAGGTTCCAGTCGGTGCTGTGAGGGACAGATTATCATTCTAAAATTATCTTATACTGCAGTAGGGACAGGTTCCTGTCGGTGCTGTGAGGGACCGATTATCGTTCTAAAATCATCTTATACTGCAGTAGGGAGAGGTTCCTGTCGGTGCTGTGAGGGACAGATTAGCTTTCTAAAATCATCTCATACTGCAGTAGGTACAGGTTCCTGTCAGGGGGAGATTATCGTTCTAAAATCATCTCATATTGTAGTAGGCAGAGGTTCCTGTCGGTGCTGTGAGGGACAAATTATCATTCTAAAATCATCTCATACTGCAGTAGGGAGAGGTTCCTGTCGGTGCTGTGAGGGACAGATTATCATTCACAAATCATCTCATACTGCAGTAGGGACACGTTCCTGTCGGTGCTGTGAGGGACATATTAGCGTTCTAAAATCATCTCATGCTGTATTAGGGACAGATTCCTGTCGGTGCTCTGTGGGACAGATTATCATTCTAAAATAATTTCATACTGCAGTAGGGAGGGGTTCCTGTGGGTGCTGTGAGGGACAGATTATCGTTTTAAATCATCTCATACTGCAGTAGGGAGAGGTTGCTGTCGGTGCTGTGAGGGACAGATAATCGTTCTAAAATCATCTCATACTGCAGTAGGCACAGGTTCCTGTGGGTGCTGTGAGGGACAGATTAGCGTTCTAAAATCAACTCATACTGCAGTAGGGCGAGTTTTCTGTCGGTTCTTTAAGGGACAGATTATCGTTCTAAAATCATCTCATACTGGAGTAGGGAGGGGTTCCTTTTGGTGCTGTGAGGGACAGATTATTGTTCTAAAATCATCTCATACTGCAGAAGGGAAAGGTTCCTGTCGGTGCTTTGAGGGACAGATTAGTATTCTAAAATCATCTCCTACTGCAGTAGGGAGAGGTTCCTGTTAGTGCTGTGAGGGACAGATTATCGTTATAAAATAATCATATACTGGAGTAGTGACAGGCTCCTGTCGGTGCTGTGAGGGACAGATTATTGTTCTAAAATCATCTCAAACTGCATTAGGGACAGGTTCCTGTCATTGCTGTGTGGGACAGATTATCATTCTAAAATCATCTCATACTGCAGTAGGTACAGGTTCCTGTCGGTACTGTGAGGGACAGATTAGTATTCTAAAATCATCTCATACAGTAGTAGGGAGAGGTTGCTGTTGGTGCTGTGACCGACAGATTATCGTTCTAAAATCATCTCATACTGGAGTAGGGAGAGGTTACTGTTGGTGCTGTGAGGGACAGATTATCGTTCTAAAATCATCTCATACTGCAGTAGGGAGAGGTTGCTGTCGGAGCTGAGGGGGAAAGATTATCGTTCTAAAATCATCTCATACTGGTGTAGGGAGAGGTTCCTGTCGGTGCTGTGATGGACAAATTATCATTCTAAAATCATTTCATACTACAGTGGGTACAGGTTCCTGTCGGTGCTGTGATGGACAGATTATTTTTCTAAAATCATCTCATACTTGTGTAGTGAGAGGTTCCTGTCGGTGCTGTGAGGGACAGATTATAATTGTAAAATCATCTCACACTGCAGTAGGGACAGGTTCCTGTTGGTGCTGTGAGGGACCGATTATTGTTCTAAAATCATCTCATACTGGAGTAAGGAGATGTTCCAGTCAGTGCTGTGAGGGACAGATTATCGTTCTAAAATCATCTCATACTGCATTAGGGAGAGGTTCCTGTCGGTGCTGTGAGGGACAGATTATCGTTCTAAAATCATCTCATACTGCAGTAGGGAGAGGTTCCTTTCAGTGCTGTGAGGGACAGATTATCTAATATCAGCTCATACTGCATTAGGTACAGGTTACAGGTAGAGTTGAGCGAACCTCTGGAAGTTCGGGTTCTGCTGGTCCGTCCGAACTTCGGGACAAAGTCCGGGTCCGGGTCCGGACGGAACCCGAACGATCGCACGGACAACGAACCCCATTGAAATCAATGGGGACCCGAACTTTTATGCACAAAAATGGCTGTAACAAAGTCCTGGAAAGCCCTAGAGGGCTGCAAAAGGAAGTAAAATGGGGGTAAGGGTAGGGCAAGTGCCCTACAAAAAAATGGGGACAGGGAAATAACTGTAAATATTTTTAAAAAAATAAAAACATAAAAAAAGCAAAAATGGAGGTGAATGTGGATCATCTTCAAACTGTGTCTGAAAAGTATTAATTAACGGTAGAAGCCATATAACTGTTCTAAAATCATCTTCAAACTAGGGCAAGTGCCCTACAAATAAATGGGGATAGGGAAAATAAATTAAAATC
>BLSH010128571.1:72259-108787 GCA_018402905.1 Glandirana rugosa | reverse complement strand
TCTTGCTATTAGACAGGGAATGTCGTGGCGGTTCTTGGACAGGGATGAGGTCATACTCTACTAAAATCTTGCTATTAGACAGGGAGTGTCGTGTCTGTCCTTGAACAGGGATGACGTCATACTCTACTATAATCTTACGATTAGAAAGGGAGTGTCGCGGTCCTTGGACATGGATTACGTAATACTCTAGTACAATCTTGCGATTAGAAAGGGAGTGTCGTGGACATTGATCACAACTCGCTTGGGCCTGACATTGCAAGCCCAGGCATGGCTTGAAATCCCACAGGCACCGTGCCTGGGCCTGTAAAGTTTTTAGCAAGTCCAAGCCAGGCCCCAAGACGACAGAACCCCGGACCGAACCTGAACGATTTTTGAAATGTCCGGGTCCGTGCCACGGACACCCTAAAGTTCGGTACGGACCCGAACGTTACAGTCCGGGTTCGCTCAACACTAGTTACAGGTGCTGTGAGGGAAAGATTAGCGTTCTAACATGATCTCATAATGCATTAGGTACAGGTTCCTGGCGCTGTGAGGGAAAGATTAGCATTCTAATATCATCTCATACTGCAGTAGGGACAAGTTCCTGTCTGTGCTGTGAGGGACAGATTATCGTTCTAAAATCATCTCATACTGGAGTAGGGACAGGTTCTTGGCGGTGCTGTAAGGGACAGATTATCGTTCTAAAATCATCTCATACTGCAGTAGGGAGAGGTTCCTGTCGGTGCTGTGAGAGACAGATTATCATTCTAAAATCATCTCATACTGGGGTAGGGACAGGTTCCTGTCAGTGCTGTGAGGGACAGATTATCGTTCTAAAATCATCTCATATTGGAGTGGGGACAAGTTCCTGGCGATACTGTGAGGGACAGATTATTGTTGTAAAATCATCTCATACTGCAGTAGGGACAGGTTCCTGTCGGTGCTGTGATGGACAGATTAGCATTCTAAAATCATCTCATACTGGAGTAGGGACAGGTTTCTGGCGGTGCTGTGAGGGACAGATTATCGTTCTAAAATCATCTCATACCGCAGTAGGGACAGGTTCCTGTCGGTGCTGCGAGGGACAGATTATCTCTTCTAAAATCATCTCATACTGCAGTAGGGACAGGTTCTTGACGGTGCTTTGAGGACAGATTATTGTTCTAAAATTATCTCATACTGGTGTAGGGAGAGGTTCCTGTCGGTGCTGTGAGGGACAGATTATCGTTCTAAAATCATCTCATACTGCAGAAGGGAGAGGTTCCTGTTGGTGCTGTGAGGGACAAATTATCATTCTAAAATCATCTCATACTGCAGTAGGGAGAGGTTTCTGTCGGTGCTGAGAGGGACAGATTATCATTCTAAAATCATCTCATACTGGTGTAGGGAGAGGTTCCTGTCGGTGCTGTGAGGGACAGATTATCATTCTAAAATCATCTCATACTGCAGTAGGGAGAGGTTCCTGTTGGTGCTGTGAGGGACAGATTATCATTCTAAAATCATCTCGTACTGCAGTAGGGAGAGGTTCCTGTCGGTGCTGTGAGGGACAGATTATCATTCTAAAATAATCTCATACTGCAGAAGGGAGAGGTTCCTGTTGGTGCTGTGAGGGACAGATTATCGTTCTAAAATCATCTCATACTGCAGTACGGAGAGGTTCCTGTCAGTGCTGAGAGGGACAGATTATCGTTCTAAAATCATCTCATACTGGTGTAGGGACAGGTTCCTGTCGGTGCTGTGAGGGACAGATTAGTATTCTAAAATCATCTCCTACTGCAGTAGGGAGAGTTTCCTGTCAGTGCTGTGAGGGAGAGATTATCATTATAAAAAAATAATATACTGGAGTAGTGACAGGTTCCTGTCGGTGCTGTGAGGGACAGATTATTGTTCTAAAATCATCTCATACTGCATTAGGGACAGGTTCCTGTCGGTGCTGTGAGGGACAGATTATTGTTCTAAAATCATCTCATACTTCATTAAGGACTGGTTCCTGTCAGTTCTGTGAGGGACAGATTAGTATTCTAAAATCATCTCATACAGTAGTAGGGAGAGGTTGCTGTCGGTGCTATGAGCGACAGATTATCATTCTAAAATCATCTCATACTGGAGTAGGGACAGGTTCCTGTCGGTGCTGTGAATAGCACAAGGGATGGCCCACAGGGATTTGTCGCAACACAGGATTCCTCTCAATATCAAAATAATATCAAAAAGGGTGTAAACACCCTTTTTGATATTATTTTGATATTGAGAGGAATCCTGTGTTGCGACAAATCCCTGTGGGCCATCCCTTGTGCTATTTGTTGTTTTTTGGGGAGGCAACACAGTATCCTTGACTAATACAGTCTATAACTAAATCTGGGACCCTACCCTTTTCAAATCTGTCGGTGCTGTGAGGGACAGATTATCGTTCTAAAATCATCTCATATTGGAGTAGGGACAAGTTCCTGGCGATACTGTGAAGGACAGATTATCGTTGTAAAATCATCTCATACTGCAGTAGGGACAGGTTCCTGGCGGTGCTGTGAGGGACAGATTATCGTTCTAAAATCATCTCATACCGCAGTAGGGACAAGTTCCTGTCGGTGCTGTGAGGGACAGATTATCGTTCTAAAATCATCTCATACTGCAGTAGGGACAGGTTCTTGACGGTGCTTTGAGGGACAGATTATTGTTCTAAAATTATCTCATACTGGTGTAGGGAGAGGTTCCTGTCGGTGCTGTGAGGGACAGATTATCGTTCTAAAATCATCTCCTACTGCAGAAGGGACAGGTTCCTGTCGGTGCTGTGAGGGACAAATTATTGTTCTAAAATCATCTCATACTGGTGTACGGAGAGGTTCCTGTCGGTGCTGTGAGGGACAGACTATTGTTCTAAAGTCATCTCATACTGGTGTACGGAGAGGTTCTTGTCAGTGCTGTGTGGGAAAGATTATCGTTCTAAAATTATCTCAAACTGCAGTGGTGACAGGATCATGTCGGTGCTGTGAGGGACATATTAGCATTCTAAAATGATCTCATACTGCAGTAGGGACAGGTTCCAGTCGGTGCTGTGAGGGACAGATTATCATTCTAAAATCATCTCATACTGCAGTAGGGAGAGGTTCCTGTCGGTGCAGTGAGGGACATATTAGCGTTCTAAAATCATCTCATACTGGAGTAGGGAGAGGTTCCTGTTAGTACTGTGAGGGACAGATTATCGTTCTAAAATCATCTCATACTGCAGTAGGGACAGGTTCCTGTCGGTGCTGTGAGGGACAGATTAGCCTTCTAAAATCATCTCATACTGCAGTAGGGAAAGTTTCCTGTCGGTTCTTTGAGGGACAGATTATAGTTCTAAAATCAACTCATATTGGAGTAGGGAGAGGCTCCTGTCAGTGCTGTGAGGGACAGATTATCATTCAAAAATCATCTCATACTGCTGTAGGGAGAGGTTCCTGTTGGTGCTGGGAGGGACAGATTATCGTTCTAATATCATCTCATACTGCAGTAGGGAGAGGTTTCTGTCGGTGCTGTGAGGGACAGATTATAGTTCTAAAATAATCTCATACTGCAGTAGGGACAGGTTCCTGTAGGTGCTGTGAGGGACAGATTATCGTTCTAAAATCATCTCAGACTGCAGTAGGGACAGTTTCCTGTCGGTGCTGTGAGGGACTGATTAGCGTTCTAAAATCATCTCATACTGCAGTAGGGCCAGTTTTCTGTCAGTGATTTGAGGGACAGATTATCGTTCTAAAATCATCTCATACTGCAGTAGGGAGAGGTTCCTGTCGGTGCTGTGAGGGACAGATTATCGTTCTAAAATCATCTCATACTGCAGTAAGGACAGGTTCCTGTCGGTGTTGTGAGGGACATATTAGCGTTCTAAGATCAACTCATGCTGCAGTAGGGACACGTCCCTGTCGGTGCTGTGAGGGAAATATTAGCATTCTAAAATCATCTCATACTGCATTAGGGACAGGTTCCTGATGGTGATGTGAGGGACAGACTATCATTCTAAAATCATCTCATACTGCAGTAGGGAGAGGTTCCTGTCGGTGCTGTAAGGGACAGATTAGCTTTCTAAAATCATGACATACTGCAGTAGGGACACGTTCCTGTCGGTGCTGTGAGGGACATATTAGCATTCTAAAATCATCTCATACTGCATTAGGGAGAGGTTCCTGTCGGTGCGGTGAGGGGCAGATTATCGTTCTAAAATCATCTCATACTGCAGTAGGGAACGGTTCCTGTCGGTTCTATGTGGGACAGATTATCCTTCTAAAATCATCTCATAATGGAGTAGGGAGAGGTTCCTGTCATTGCTGTGAGGGACAAATTATCCTTCTAAAATCATCTCATGCTGCAGTAGGGACAGGTTCCTATCGGTGCTGTAAGTGACAGATTAGCATTCTAAAATCATCTCATACTGCAGTAGGGAGAGGTTCCTGTCGGTGCTGTGAGGGACAGATGAGCATTCTTAAATCATTTCATACTGCAGTAGGGACAGGTTCCTGTCGGTGCTGTGAGGGACAGATTATCGTTCTAAAATCATCTCATACTGCAGTAAGGACAGGTTCCTGTCGGTGCTGTGAGGGACAGATGAGCATTCTTAAATCATTTCATACTGCAGTAGGGACAGGTTCTTGTCGGTGCTGTGAGGGACAGATTAGCATTCTAAAATCATCTCATACTGCAGAAAGGAGAGGTTCCTGTCGGTGTGGTGAAGGACAGATTATCGTTCTACAATCATCTCATACTGGAGTAGGGAGAGAATACTGTCGGTGCTGTGAGTGACAGATTTTTGTACTATAATCATCTAATACTGCAGTAGGGAACGGTTCCTGTCGGTGCTATGAGGGACAGATTATCGTTCTAAAATCATCTCATACTGGAGTAGGGACAGGTTCATGTCAGTGCTGTGAGGGACAGATTATCGTTCTAAAATCATTTCATAATGCAGTTGGGACAGGTTCCTGTCGGTGCTGTGAGAGACAGATTATCGCTCTAAAATCATCTCATACTGGAGTAATGAGAGAATATTGTCGGTGCTCTGAGGGACAGATTATTCTTCTAAAATCATCTCATTCTGCAGTAGGGAGAGGTTCCTGTCGGTGCTGTGAGGGACAGATTAGCGTTCTAAAATCATCTCATACTGCAGTAGGGACAGGTTCCTGTCGGTGCTGTGAGGGACAGATTATCGTTCTAAAATCATCTCCTAGTGCAGTAGAGACAGGTTCCTGTCGGTGCTGTGAGGGACAGATTAGCGTTATAAAATCATCTAATACTGTAGTAGGGACAGGTTCCTGTTGGTGCTTTGAGGGACTGACTATTGTTCTAAAATAATCTTATACTGGTGTAGGGAGAGGATCCTGTCGGTGCTGTGAGGTACAGATTATTGTTCTAAAATCATCTCATACTTCAGTAGGGACAGGTTCCTGTTGGTGTTGTGAGGGACAGATCATCATTCTAAAATCATCTCATACTGCAGTAGGGATAGGTTCCTGTCGGTGCTGTGAGGTACAGATTACCGTCCTAAAATCATCTCATACTGCAGTAGGGACAGGTTCCTGTCACTCATAGTGCATTAGGGACGGGTTCCTGTCGGTGCTGTGAGGGACAGATTATTGTCCTAAAATCATCTCATCCTGCAGTAAGGACAGGTTCCTGTCATTGCTGTGAGGGACAGATTATCGTTCTAAAATCATCTCATACTGCAGTAGGGCGAGGTTTCTGTTGGTGCAGTGAGGGACAGATTATCGTTCTAAAATCATCTCATACTGCAGTAGGGACATGCTCCTGTCGGTGCTGTGAGGGACAGATTATTGTTCTAAAATCATCTCATACTGCAGTAGGGATAGGTTCCTGTCGGTGCTGTGAGGGACAGATTAGCGTTCTAAAATCATCTCATACTGCAGTAGGTACAGGTTCCTGTCGGTGCTGTGAGGGACAGATTATCGTTCTAAAATCATCTCATACTGCAGTAGGGACAGGTTCCTGTCGGTGATGTGAGGGACAGATTATCGGTCTAAAATCATCTCTTACTGCAGTAAGGACAGGTTCTTGTCATTGCTGTGAGGGACAGATTATTGTTCTAAAACCATCTCATACTGGTGTAGGGAGAAGTTCCTGTCAGTGCTGCGAGGGACAGATTATCTTTCTAAAATCATCTCATACTGCAGTAGGTAGAGGTTCCTGTCGTTGCTGTGAGGGACAGAATATTGTTCTAAAATCATCTCATACTGGTGTAGGGAGAGGTTCCTGTCAGTGCTGTGAGGGACAGATTATATGTCAGGACCTGTGTACTTGCTTGGGTCACCTGAAGGTGGCACTGTTGTATGGAGTACACAGGTCATTAAGCTACACCTGATGGGGCTGCTGGGACTATATAAGCCCACCTTACAACCAGTCCCAGTGCTTCAGCGTTTTCTCTGCAAGCCATACCCTGCCCGAGCCTGACCTGTACTGATCCATGCTCCAGACCTGACCTGATCTGATCCGTGTTCTCACCTGAAGTTCTGTCCCCCTGGAACCTGCATTTTGCTCCCTCCTTCACCATTCCGCCCTCTGTATTTTCCTCCCTATTCTCATTTGATATCTGCCTGTTTTGCCTTTGTGTGTTTTGCATTTATATTTAGTTAGATAGATAGTTAGGTGTTTGGTTTTGGGTTGTCGTGTTTTTACCTTCTTTCACTTGACCATTTTTGTTACTGGTGTTGGGTGTTTTGCAAGTGTGTCATTTTTATAATAAATATATTTTCACTTATCTGCATAGTCCTGATTCTTTTAGGTGCAGCCCATTGATCTGCTTCCCCTTGCTGAAGGCTTGCAAATCCTGACATAACGCTGAAGCCATACAATCAGATCGGCTGCACCTGGGAACCAGGGCTAAGCACTTGCTAATTACTGCAAGATGCATGCTGAGGAGATTCTGTATCTTTCACTTCTGGTAACAGAGGACAGGGATTACTGCCGCCAAATTTTGAAAGGGCAGACCAGGGAGCAATTGTTGGAATGCATCCCTATGGCACACGTTTTTGTTGACCAAGGCAGATTTTTGTTTGAAGACGTTCAGCCACTCATTCAAATGTGTGCAGAGTTGGCTTTGTCTGGTGTCCCTAGTGGTAGAGGTGATTATACCCCTCCTTTCAGTGCAAATCAGGTTGAGTCCTTGGTTTCATTGTGGGAAGATGACTCAGCCTTTTTTTTGGAGCATTACTCAGCTTGCTCTCCACAGATGTTAATAGAATGTATTAACTCAGTACAATCTTTGGTCAGACAGGCAGCATGTAAGGTGGATTTTGTGCAACCATTATTACAGGCATGGTCAAATATATTGCACTCAGCCTCTGTCAGCCTGCAGCCACCCAGTCCTGTGACTAGACCCCTGCCCACTCAAACGTCTTTTCCTCCATCTACCTCCTCTCCGCTGCCTGCAACTATCCCACAGAAATCCCCCTCAGCAACTGCTCCCTCTTTTTTTACCATCCTCCCATTCTTCTCTGCCATCAGCTGCACACCCTACACACAGTCCTTCATCCACATACAGAATTTCAATAACAAAACCAAAAAAGAAACGGAAATTTTTCCCAACTCGCACTATCCTGTCACCAGCCATATCAGCCGATGTGTCCCAGTCCACTACCACACCAACCAACCCGTTCCAGTCTGCCTCTAAGCCAGCCACTGCAGTCCAACCCACCATGCTTCCAGTTACTCCAGCCAAGCCTGCCACCATTCCTGCCACATTGGATTGGCCCCCGGAAATGAAACCTTCTGCTGCTGTCCTGCCTGTTGCTAACTCACCTGACTGTACCGGTCCTCTGTCCACCACCCAGTTTGGCCCTATGGACTCTTTGGCGGCTAATCAATTTGACTTCATTGTTCCCATCCCCGATGCCCTGTTTGATCCTGTTCCAGAAGCCCAGCCTGCTGTCCAGGTGCCCGCTGATCCTGTGCCCGATGTCCTGGTGCCCGATGACCTGTTGTCTGCTGATCCTGTGCCCGATGACCCGTTGTCCGCTGATCCTGTGCCCGATGACCGATGTCTGATCCTGTGCCCGCTGATCCTGTGCCCGCTGATTCTGTGCCCGATGACCTGGTGCCCGATGACCTGGTGCCTGCTGATCCTGTGCCCGATGACCTGGTGCCCGCTGATCCTGTGCCCGATGACCTGGTGCCCACTGATCCTGTGCCCGATGACCCGATGTCTGCTGATCCTGTGCCTGATGACCCGATGGCTGATCCTGTGCCCGCTGATCCTGTGCCCGATGTCCTGGTGCCCATTGATCCTGTGCCCGATGACCCGGTGCCCGCTGATCCTGTGCCCGATGACTAGGTGCCTACTGATCCTGTGCCCAATGACCCGGTGCCCGCTGATCCTGTGCCCGATGACCTGATGTCCACTGATCCTGTGCCCGATGACCCAATGTCTGATCCTGTGCCCGATGTCCTGGTGCCCGATGTCCTGGTGCCTGATGTCCTGGTGCCCGTTGATCCTGTGCCCGCTGACCTGGTGCCCGCTGATCCTGTGCCCGATGACCTGGTGCCCGCAGATCCTGTGTCCGCTGATCCGGTGCCCGCTGATCAAGTGCCTGCTTATCCTGCGCCTTGTGACCCAGTGTCCGATGATCCAGTGTCCACTGCTCCAACGCCTGATGACCCGGTGCCTACTACCCAGCCTAACGATCCAATGTCCAATGATCCCGTGCCCACTGATCCAGTGCCTGATGACCCGGTGCCTGTGGATCTAGTACCTGATGACTCAGTGCCCATTGATCCAGTACCTGATGACCCAGTGCCCATTGATCCAGTACCTGATGACCCAGTGCCCATTGATCCAGTACCTGATGACCCGGTGCCCATTGATCCAGTGGCTGCTGATCCTGTGCCTGATGACTCGGTGCCCGCTGATCCAGTACCGGATGACCCAGTGTCCATGGCTCCACTGCCTGATGACCCGGTGCCTACCGCTCAGCCTAATGATCTAGTGCCTGATGATTCTGTGCCTGAAGACCCGGTGCCCGCTGATCCAGTGCTTGATGACCCAGTGCCTACTGCCCAGCCTGATGATTCTGTGCCCACTGATCCCTTGCCTGATTATTCTGCACCCGATGATCCAGGGCCTGATGACCTGGTGCCCACTGATCCAGTGCCTTTTGTTGCTGTTCTGCCTGGTGCCAAAATACCCACTGATTTCCCCCTGCTTGATACCCAGACTGCCTCTGATGCCCCTATGTTGTCTGCCTCTGCTGGTTTTGTGCCCGCTGTCCAGCCAGCTTGTGATACCAGATCCAAACTTCTGGATCCTGGCGGCGGGGCACATGATCTATTACCTAATTTTGGGGGCACACCCCCCAGCAGGTTGTAAGACTCTGACCTGGACAATACAAGGAAGCCTGCAGACATGGAGTGGGGACTTCGTTGGACTTTTCCCGCAGGGACTGTCAGGTTAATATCAGAATGGAGCGTCCAGAGGCCACTCCTTGGGGGGGGGAACTGTCAGGACCTGTGTACTTGCTTGGGTCACCTGAAGGTGGCACTGTTGTATGGAGTACACAGGTCTTTAAGCTACACCTGATGGGGCTGCTGGGACTATATAAGCCCACCTTACACCCAGTCCCAGTGCTTCAGAGTTTTCTCTGCAAGCCATACCCTGCCCAAGCCTGACCTGTACTGATCCATGCTCCAGACCTGACCTGATCTGATCTGTGTTCTCACCTGAAGTTCTGTCCCCCTGGAACCTGCATTTTGCTCCCTCCTTCACCATTCCGCCCTCTGTATTTTCCTCCCTATTCTCATTTGATATCTGCCTGTTTTGCCTTTGTGTGTCTTTCACTTGCCTGTTTTTGTTACTGGTGTTGGGTGTTTTGCAAGTGTGTCATTTTTTATAATAAATATATTTTTACTTATCTGCATAGTCCTGATTCTTTTAGGTGCAGCCCATTGATCTGCTTCCCCTTGCTGAAGGCTTGCAAATCCTGACATTATAGTTCTAAAATCCTCTCATACTGCAATAAGGACAGGTTCCTCTCAGTGCAGTGAGGGACAGATTATCATTCTAAAATCATCTCATACTGCAATTGGGACAGGTTCCTGTTGGTGCTGTGAGAGACAGATTATTGTTCCAAAATCATCTCATACTGCAGTAGGGACAGGTTCCTGTCGGTGCTTTGAGGGATAGATTATTGTTCTAAAATCATCTCATACTGCAGTAGGGACACATTCCTGTCGGAGATGTGAGGAACAGATTATTGTTCTAAAATCATCTCATACTGGTGTAGGGAGAGGTTCCTGCTGCTGGTGTGAGCCGTGCATTTCTTGCACAAAAATAAAAAGTGCGTCTACTTTGCTGTTTTTAAAAAAAAAAAAAATAATAATTTATTATTCTTTTTTTTAGTATTAATAAATAGTGCTATATAGTACATTTGCGTCCATAATGAGGGGAGCGTCAAATAAGGGACTTGGTCGTGGTGCTGCTGGTGCTGCTGGTGCTGCTGGTGTTGGTGAAGTTCCTGTTGCAAGGAGAGGACGTGGTCGATTTGTGCCAGCTACGTGCACAAGTGAAACACCTTCCTCAGGTGCGAGTAGCCGACAGAACCTTCAATGTTATATGGTAGGCCCGAATTCCGCTCAACGAATGGTGAGGACAGAACAAGTACAGGCGATAGTAGATTGGGTGGCTGACAATGCCTCCAGCTCCTTCACATCGTCTCCCACCTGGTCCCTTGAAGAAAGCTCAGAGTTGGCACTGGCCATCTGTCTTTCACCTCAGCCCCTTGTAAATTAGCCAAGCAGTCTGAGCCCCAAGTCATGCAGCAGTATCTTATGCTTTTTGATGACTTTGCTGGTGTGCTTTCCATGGGCCATCCACATAGCCCTGCTCCAGAAGTAGAAGGAATTGAGTGCACCGATGCCCAACCACTTCAGTTTCAGGATGAGGGCATGGAAACACCACCGCAGCACATCTCTGATGATGATGAAACATAGGTGCCAACTACTGCGGCTTTCCACAGTGTGCAGACTGACAAGGAGGGCAGAGGTGAAGGGTGGGTGAAAGATGATGTGTAGGAGGATGATGATGTCCTAGACCCCACAAGGAATGAGGGTCATGCGAGTGACGTGTGCAGTTTGGAGGAAGAGGTGGTGGTCGCACAGAGGCACCAGCACAGCAAAAGAGGAAGCAGGTTGCAAAAGCAGAGCGACCGTCCCCTAGACAGTACACCTGCTACTACCCACCGCACACAGGGACCTAGCACACCAAAGGCAGCTCAAAGGAGTTCCCCGGCGTGGCATGTCTTCAGACAATGTGCTGACGACAAGACACGAGTGGTTTGCACACTGTGCAATCAGAGCCTGAAGCGAGGCATAAATGTTCTAAACCTGAGCACAACCTGCATGACCAGTCATCTACATGCAAAGCACAAGCTGCAGTGGAATAAGCACCTCAAAATCCAAGAAAGGTCTCGGCCTCCTCCTGCTTCCTCTTCTGCTGCTGCCTCGGCCTCTTCCTCCACCTCTACAGTGCCATTGTCACCTGCCACCCAGCAAACAGACGATGTGACAGCAACGCCACCATGTCCGCTACTGTCCGCAAGCATTTCCACACGGTCCCATGGAAGCTTACAGCTTTAAATCTCCCAAACACTGGAGAGAAAGAGGAATTACCCCCCTACCCACCCGTGATCCCTGGCCATGGATACCAGCATTTCAAAATTCCTGGCCTTTGAAATGCTGTCATTCCATCTGGTGGACACGGACAGTTTTAAAAACCTGATGGCGGTGTCTGTCCCACAGTACGTGGTTCCCAGCCGCCACTACTTTTCCAGGCGAGCCATCCCTTCCCTGCACAAACAAGTCGGGGACAAGATCAAGTGTGCACTGCGCAACGCCATCTGTGGCAAGGTCCACATAACCACTGATACGTGGACCAGTAAGCATGGGCAGGGATGCTATTGCTAACTGTTCTTGCTAACTGCACACTGGGCAAATGTAGTAGCTTGTGGGCCTGAGGTGGCTAGCCATTTGGCGCATGTCCTTCAGCCACCGAGGATTGCAGTGCATTTCTCTTTGCCTCCTGTTGCCCCCTCCTCCTACTCTGCTTTCTCCTCCTCTACTACCTCCTCATCCAGTCAGCGTAACACCTTCACCACCAACTTCAGCACATCCAGGGGGAAACGACAGCAGGCTGTTTCAAAATGATGTTTGTGGGATAAACCCCACACTGCGCTGCAGCTGTGGATGGACATTGAACAAAAGACCGATGAGTGGTTGTTTTATGCACATCCTTTGCCTGGTGCATGTGCTGAATTTGGTGATGCAGAAATTTCTAAAAAACGACCCGGATATGTCAGAGCTGCTGCAGAAAATGCAGGCTGTCTGTGCACGCTTTCAGCGTTCTCACCCTGCTGCTGCTCTCCTGTCTGTGCTGCAGCAGAACTTGGGCCTTCCCGCTCACCACCTCCTATGCGATGTACCCACAAGGTGGAGCTCCACCTTGCACATGCCGGAGAGACTTGCGAGCAGCAGCAGGCAATAGTGGAGTTTCAGCTGCAGCATGCACGGGTCAGTCGCTCTGCGGAAAAGCACCACTTCACCACCAATGAGTGGGCCTCCATGCGAGACCTGTTTACCATATTGCGGTGTTTCGAGTACTCCACCAACATGGCCAGTGCCGATGACGCTGTTCTCAGCGTTACTCTCCCCCTTCTATGTCTCCTTGAAAAAACACTTTGATGATGGAAGAGGATGTGGCACAGCAAGAGGAGGAAGAGGGGTCATTTCCACGGTCATCAGGCCAATCATTCACAAGTGGCTCGGAGGGTGGGTTCCTGCACCAGCATGGCCAGGTAAAAAAATTTCAAGGCAGGACACAGTTCTGGAGGACGAGGAGGATGAGGATGATGAGGAGGAGGAGGAGGAACTGTGTTCACAGCAGGGTGGCACCCAACGCAGCTCGGGGGCATCACTGGAGCATGGCTGGGGGGATACGGAGGACACAGATGATACACCTCCCACAGAGGACAGCTTGTCTTTGCCTCTGGGCAGCCTGGCACACATGAGTGACTACATGCTGCAGTGCCTACTTAACGACAGCCGAGTTGCCCACATTTTAACTTGTGCTGATTCCAGGGTGGCCACCCTGCTGGATCCCTGTTACAAGGACAACGTGCCGTCCTTAATTCCCTCACTAGGGCATGATCGGAAGATGCACGACTACAAGCACACGCTGGTAGATGCGCTGCTGATGGCATTCCCAAATGACACTGGGGGCTCAGTGGAAGCACAAGACGAAGGCAGAGGAGGAGGAGGAAGAGGTCGCCAGCGCAGCTGTGGCACCGCCAGCACCTCAGAAGGCAGTGTTAGCATCGCCAAAATGTGGAAAAGCTTTGTCAGCAGCACGCCACAACAAACAGCACCACCAGCTGATAGGCGACGTCTTAGTAGGAGGCAGCATTTCAGCAACATGGTAGAACAGTATGTGTGCACACGCCTACACGTACTGACTGATTGGTCTGCCCCATTCAACTTCTGGGTCTCCAAATTGGTCACATGGCCTGAGCTTGCCCTTTATGCCTTGGAGGTGCTGGCCTGCTCTGCAGCCAGTGTATTGTCTAAACGTGTGTTTAGCACGGCAGGGGGCGTTATCATAGAAAAGCGCAGACACCTGTCCACAGCCAATGCGGACAAGCTAACGTTTATTAAAATGAACCAGGCATGGATCCCACAAGACTTGTCTGTACCTTGTGCAAAATAGACATTTAGACCGGCCTCACATAGCCATTGGTATACTTTTTTTTTTTAATATGTCTCAATATTTTTTGGGGCTATCCCAATTAGAAAAAAAACAAACAAACAAAAAACAGTGTTGGCTACCTCCTCCTCCACCGCCACTTCCACCTACACTGCCACGGTCATCGCCTCCTCAACCTCTAGGCTCCTACTCCATATCCACCTCCTCCTCCAATTTTGATTTTTTTATGTGATTTTAAGTTATTTCCCTATCCACATTTGTTTGCAGAGCACTTGTCCTACTCTTACCATCATTTTGCTTCCTTTTGCAGCCCTCTAGCCCTTTCCAGGACTTTTTTAGGGCCTTTTTTGAGCCCAAAAGTTTGGGTCACCATTGACTTCAATGGGGTTCGGGGTTCGGGGTCAAGTTTGGGTCAAGTTCAGTGTCAAACCCAAACTTTTTCACAAAGTTCGACCTGAACTCGACGAATCTGAACATCCAGGTGTCCGCTCAACTCTACTTATGAAGTGTAAACCACTCTCAGTAGGGAAGCAGTGCAATATTATGGCTGGCAGCTGCCGCTGACACTTACCTTATTTTTATGGGGATACTGAGCTTCCTTATGGATGAGCCACTGCACTGTTGCTTTATAGTCTCAATGTCTTTGCCTTCCTTCCGTTTCTACAGGAAAACATGTGTCAACCCCTAATAAAGGCCAGCACCATCAGAGAAGGTAGGAGACAGTGCCCATATACTTCCCAAGCAAACAGCCCTCTTCAGACTCTTCCAAAGAGGAAACACAGATGACCATAACTGTATGGATCCTGCTTTATGCAGTCAGTGATTAGAATGATGATGAACAAATTGTCACGATTCATCAAGAATGTTATCAAGACACTCTAAAGGAGTTGTTTGAACTCTCCTTGTGCAAGGGTTATCTATTCTGGCAATGTCTAGTTTTCCTTCTAAAATCAATAAACTGGTCTCAGAGTTTTCTCATGCCAACCAACCCTATTTAAACTCTTCCAGAAAAGATGTGGATGACCTTGGTCCAGTTTTTTGATCCCTCCCTTTATAAGGCTGGTGAAATGCCTTAAAATGGAAGGAAAGCAGTAGAAGCATTTCAAGTGCCTCCAAAGATGGCTTTGCAATTTTCCTATATGACTGAATTAAAAGTTAATTCTAGAAAGAATGGAGCAAAAAGTATGTTTTCATAGCAGGATAACAAAGTTATGCCCTTGTGAAGAAGAAGGTGCCTAGCATTTGGACTTACCCCTTTAGTTGATATGTCCCATGTGGGACTGGCCAGATACATGACTTTACCATTAGAAGATGTGTCCTTCAAGGAAGTACTCATTCACTGCATTGCTCAAAGAAGTTGAAGCTTAATTTGACAGAGAGGATCTTTGATTGTGGTTAGTCTGGATTCCTGCCTTGAGATTAGTGTCTGAGTCAAAGGGGACTGCTGTTCAAGAGTTTGCACTGGAGGTTAGCCTTTGCAGTCCTAGCTGATAGTCCAGGAAAACTGGAAAGCCCACACAACATCCAGGAGTCAGTGAAGAGCTTAATGCAAGGATGCTTCCTGGTATTTTGGGGATTGTGTCACCCATACATGTCTTAAGAGGCACTTGGTTGCCCCAAGACATGGGAACAGCCTTGGTCTTGGATGATTGGACTGTAAGGGCAAGCACTTAAGACCTTATTTGAAAGGTCATCAATGCTTTTCAACTCAGATCATGCCACGATTCCTTGCTCCAGCTATAGGAGATGATAATTCCAATCCCAGCAGATGCGATCTTAGGACAGATGTTCAGCTGGTTGGCGAATAAAGAACAGGGTCATATGGCCTCTACACAGTCCTTCTGTAATTAGAGCCCAACTAATCATGGTTCAAAAGTATGCCTTTTTATGCTGCTAGAGAGCATACCAATTTTAAGGTGCTGAATTGTCCTGGAATTCCTCTCTTCATCTATCAGCACCTGCATGCCAGGTGATTATCGGGAAAATGGCCTCTCCTGTCCTTATACTCATTGGGCTCAGTGGAGGAGGCTCTCTTTCCAGGGGATTTCTTCTTCAACAATGGACATACACTAATCTATTCATACCTCACAGCTACATAATAGCAAATCTTCTCTGTCGCCAGACAGTGACACAGGGTCCAGTTCTTTATCTGGCTCCAGAGAATCTCAAATTAGCAGCCTGGATTTTGAGAAGCAGGGGTTCCCAAATTTAGCTTGTTCTTTGAGAGTGGTAGTCACCCTCGTGAGATCATATAAGAGCAACACAAACAAAGTGTACAACAATGTCTGGCTAAAATTCCAAAAATATGCTACGCCAGAGAAGTTTTCTCCAGGGAAGCTCTGAGTTTGTCATGTCCATGGTTTTCTTCAAAGAAATCTCAACATGGGCTTGAGCACAAGCACACTTAAAGGGCATATCTCCACCATCTCTGCCTTTACTGGGACGCAATGGGCTTCTGATAGATTGATTCTGCAATTCCTTAAGACCGTATTAAAACTAAGGCCTCTCACAGCCTCTGTGTTTCTACATGGAACCTCACAATTGTGCTCAACTACATGTCTGCTCCAAGAATCCACAAAGGAGGTGTCACTATGGAAATGGTCATTAAAGATTGCTTTCCTTGTAGTGGTAGCCTCAGCCAGGAGGGTTTCTGAGTTGGCAGCTCAAGGGTGTAAAGAATCCTATATGTCCTTCCTGGTGGACAGAGTTATTCTGCTCCTGAAGCTGGACTCAGGTTTCCATTTAATTCAAAAAATCGTGTTACCTACTTTTCTACTTTCTTTTTTCTGGAATATGGACAAGAAATGAGTCATTGGACTGTAGGAGAGATGCTCAAGACTTATGTTGAAGCTACCACAAGCTTCAGGGAATCAGATTGCCCATTTGAGATTCCCAGAGGTTCACACAAGGGGGCCAGATCTTTGGGTAAAGCGATTGCTTCCTGTCTTATGACAGTGATCTCCCTGGCATATAAGGATAGGAGGTTGGCCATTTTAGAAGGAATAACAATGCACTCCACAAGAAGCATCTCAACCTCCTGGGTAGCCACCTGTAGAGTCTTGTCGGAGACAATTTGTATGGCAGCAACATGGTCATCCATACACACCATTATTTGTCATTATTACATAGATCCATCATTATTCACGACTGTTAGTTTTGGCAAAATGGTTATCTCTTCAGCCAGAGGCCACAATTAACCTTATTTTGCTTTTGCATTATTTCCACCTTGGTTAGCTAGTTAATTCCCAGTGGTAGGCTGACATGGAGCTGTCAGCAAAATGGAAAATTAAATATGAAATGCTTACCGCAATTTTCTATTCCTGACAAGCTCCATGTCAGCACAAACATCCACCCAGGTACAAAAATCTAGCTATATAATGCTGGCCCGGGAGAGGGAGTCAAATTTATGCGATAGGTCTTGCAGGCGGGGGTATGGGCTGGGCATACCCAGTGGTAGGCAGACATGGAGCTCATCACAAAAGGAAAATTGTGGTAAGTATTAGATATTTAATTTTCTATTTTGTTTAACACAAAGTTGTCAATTAATAAGATATTTATAGAACACACTATGGCCATACTTAAACTTACACCCCAAAACACATTTTGCTACTCCTCCAAGTGTGGGTAAGACCTTTTCAATGTTAGGGCTGATTATGTACCCAACACATGTATCACAAAAATCAACCAACATTGTATAGAAAAAAATGTACTGTTATTGTCACCTCTTTTCAAGTGGTCAGGGCATATAACATAGTGCAGGTTCACCGATAGCAGCAGTCTTTGTTCCAAAAAGCCAAATATGCCTTTACTGGCCAGCTGTTAGCAAAATGTATTGTCAAACACCATAGGTTATGAGTAGGGATGGGCATGATGTTTGAGTAGAAGGTAAGTTTAAGTCGAACATCGGTGTTCATTTTTTCGTTGAACAAACAAACAAATGGGGCGCTCACGGGAAGTTTGCCCGCCGCCGAACGCCCCATAATGCACTGCGAGTGCATTGATTGCTGCTGATTGGCCAAAGCATGCACCTGACTTGTATGCTTTGGCTAATCACAGTGCGATGTACTGTGAGAGCCATGAATGGCCAAAGGCAGGGTACCCTTAGCTAATCATGGTAATGTAGTGTATATAATACAGTGTAGTGCAGAGTATATAATACAGTGTAGTGCAGTGTATATAACACAGTGTAGTGCAGTGTACAGTATATAATACAGTGTAGTGCAGTGTATATAATACATTGTAGTGCAGAGTATATAATACAGTGTAGTGCAGCGTAGTGCAGCGTATATGATACAGTGTAGTGCATTGTATATAACACAGTGTAGTGTAATGCGAATAACACAGTGCTGTGGTGCTACTGAAGTGTTGGTGTGTACAACACTTTTGTGCCACCACTGATTCCTTTTTTTTCATTATTATTTATTTTATTTATTTTTTGCAGTATTAGGTGCTGTTGCTGCATTATTAGTACTCCCCCTTCTATGTCACAGGTGATATTCCTTCTGCGTTAGCACGGCAGTGGTATACTTTTATTTTTGGGGATTTTTTTTTATTTTTGGTGGCAAATCAGCGCTAACAAAATTTAGGGCATAATTCCTTATTTCTCTTTTTTTTTTTTTGTTGCAGCAACAAAAACAAATTTCTCCATAATTGCTGTTCCTTCTGTGTCACCACTGTTGTTTTGCACCCGAGCACTATATTCCCATCCCACACTTTATAATAAAAAGTTATAAAAATCCTCCTCAAAAAATAAAAAATAATAAAATGGTTTATAGTGCACCAAGCCCAAAAGTATTACACCCAAACACCATAGTTCTATCCCACACACTATAATAAAAAATTATAAAAATCCTCCAAAAAATAAAAAGCAATAATAAAACAGTTTATAGTGCACCAAGCACAGAATTATTGCACCCAAGCACCATATTTCCATCCCACACTCTATTATAAAAAGTTATGAAAATCCCCCCAAAAAATCCTCATCATGTCCAAAAGGCCAACAAGTAGAGGCAGATGCTCACATGCCATTAAATAGGGTAAGCAGCCTCTGTGTCTACAGTGAAAAGTGGTGGTCGTGGACATGGTATTTTTTCTAGTGCTGGCCATGTCATTGAGCCACAACATGCAGAAGAGGCCCAATTTTTCTGCACCTGTTTAAAGGGTGCATGTAATTTCAATTTTTTTTTTCTAATTTTTAACAGCAGGGCACGTTCCCGCGCCCAGCAAAAGTAACTGTGAGGGGTTACAGTGTTCAAGCACCACCAACTCCCAAGGCCCAATTTTTCTGCACCTGTTTAACAGGTGCATGTAATTTAAGTTTTGTTTTCTAATTATTACTAGCAGGGCCCATTCCTGCACCCAGCAAGGGTAAATGTGAGGGGTTACAGTTTTCAGGCACCACTAGGGATGGGTGAACGGTTTGGGCTGAGCATAAATTTGGCCTGAACATTGCCCATTCAGGTACTCACCTAACACCCAAACTTTCTGGACACTTAGTTGGATGTTCGC
The DNA here is from genome assembly GCA_018402905.1 of Glandirana rugosa. Classification (NCBI taxonomy): domain Eukaryota; kingdom Metazoa; phylum Chordata; class Amphibia; order Anura; family Ranidae; genus Glandirana; species Glandirana rugosa. Next base: position 89,571 of record BLSH010128571.1, on the reverse strand, counting down.
CCGCCAAGTGCACAGTCAATAGGTTGTTACTGCTTCCCTGCTGAGTGCTAAATTTAAAAAAATAATTGCAAAAAAGAATGTAAATTAAAAAATTGGGGAAAAAACAGCGTGGGGGACCCTTTGGGTCTGGTATGGATTTTAACCACTTCACTATCATTTGTAAAATGATGCCAGCAGGAACACTTCCTCCCACCCTTCAGTACCCGAGTACCTGTTTCCAGCCATTTGACTACCCGAGTACCTATCTACAGCTCATCAGAGCACCCCAGTACCTATCTGCAGCCCATGCCTCAAAGAATATACATTGGGGTGTTTTCTTTCTAAAATGGGATCATTTTGTTGGTAATTCCACTGTCCTGGTGCTCCGAGACCTTCAAAAGTGTGCTAGGTAGGAATGAAATTAGATGTGTAATTTATTCTCCTAGAATGCCTGATGGTGCTCCCTGCATGTTGGGCCTCTCTATGTGGCCAGGCTGTGAAAAAGTCTCACACATGTAGTATCACCATACTCAGGAGGAGTAGCAGAATGTATTTTGGGGTGTAATTGGAAGTATACATATGCTGTGTGTGAGAAATAACTTGTTATTATGACAAATGTGTGTAAAAAAACATATTTCTTAATTTTCCCAAGAATTGTAGGAAAAAAATTACAACTTCAAAAAACTCAGTATGCCTCTTACTAAATACCTGGACTTTCTACTTTCCAAAAAGGGGTCATTTCAGGGCCTCAAGAAATGAGATAGGCTGTCAATACATCAGGTGTGATCAATTTTTTATGATTTGCACCATAGCTTGTAGACGCTATAACGTTCACACAGACTAAATAATATCCACTAATTTGGGTTATTTTTACCAAAGTTATGCAGTAGTATGAATTTTTGCCCAAATCTATGAACAAAAATTACTTATTTGCAAAATTTTATAATAGAAGTTAAAAAAGGTGTTTTTTTTTTCAAAATGTTCCCTTTTTTTACTTATACCGCAAAAAAAAAAAAAAAAACAGTGGTAATTAAATACCACCAAAAGAAAGCTTTATTTGTGTGAAAAAAAGTGAAACTGAAAGCTGAAAATTGGTCTGGGCAGGAAGGAGGTGAAAGTGCCCTGTATTGAAGTGGTTAAGGGAAACCCTATGACAGAATTAAGAAGAAAATGGCATGGGGTGTCCTCCCCCTCAAAAATCCATATCAGGCCCTTTGGGTCTGGTATAGATTTTAAGGGGAACTCCACACCAATTTTTTTTCTTAAAATGCTGTGGGGTCCCCCCAAAATCCATACCAGACCCTTATCCGAGCATGCAGCCTGGCAGGCCAGGAAAGGGGGGGGGGCGAGCGAGTGCCCCCCTCCTGAACCATACCAGGCCACTTGCCCTCAAGATAGGGAGGGGGCTTTGGGGTGCCCCCAAAGCTCCTAGTCTCCATGTTGATGGGGACAAGGGCTTCTCCAAGACAACCCTGGGCTTTGGTTGTCATGGTCTGCAGCCAGGGGGCTTATTGGAATCTGGAAGCCCCCTTTAACAAGGGAGCCCCCAGATCCCCCCCCCATGTGAATGGGTATAGGGTACATTGTACTCCAACCCATTCACCAAAAAAGTGTCAAAAAGTAATAACCACATGAAACAGTTTTTGACAAGTCCTTTATTAAAAAAAAAAAAAAAAATAGTGTCCCTTGATGTAATCCATCATCAATCACGCCGCCCACAAAAATAGAGAAGAAAAACTGCTGTCATCTTTTGGGAGGCCTCCGGCCATCTGCCTCCTCTCTGTTTTGACAGCTCTTATATAGGCAAGGGGCAGGGCCACCCAGCTACATCACCCAGTGGCACCACCCCCTTCTTACATCACGCTTATATAAGAGCTGTCAAAGCATATGGGAGGCAGAGGGCCGGTGGCCTCCCAAGAGATGACAGCGGGCCCCCGAAGGGCCTGGTATGGACTGAGGGGACCATGCTGTCGGGAATATATTACAGCCGCGAGCAAGTTTAAATTACATTTTTTCCTTTAGAAATGTCATTATTGCTGCAGCAGGTGCTATACATTGTACAGATGTGCCACTTTACAGGCAGACTAAGGGGACCCCCAAGGCACAATATTTAACCACTTGACCACAGGGCACTTAAACCCCCTTGCTAACCAGACCAATTTTCAGCTTTCAGTGCTCTCACATTGTGAATGACAATTACTCAGTCATACTACACTGTACCCATATGATTTTTTTTTCACACAAATAGAGCTTTCTTTTGGTGGTATTTAATCACCATTGGGGTGTTTATTTTTTGAGCAATAAATGGAAAATGACCGAAAATGTTGTTTCTGTTATAAAATATTGCAAATTAGTAATTTTTCTTCAAACATTTTGGCCAAAATGTATATTGCTATATATCTTTGGTAAAAATAACCCAAATTAGTGGATATTATTTGGTCTTTGTGAAAGTTATAGAGTCTACAATCTATGGTGCCAATCACTGAAAATTGATCACACCTGGTGCACTGACAGCCTCTCTCATTAATTGAGGCCCTAACAAGACAGAAAAGTACAAACACCCCCCAAATTACCCCTTTTTGGTAAGTAGGCAGTCCAACGTATTTAGTAAGAGGCATGGCAAGTTTTTTGAAGTTGTCATTTTTTTCCCACAGTTCTTTTCAAAATTAAGATTTTTTTTTCGTTTTTTTTTTCAAAAAATTGTCATATTAACAGATTATTTCTCACACCCAGCATATGCATACCACAAATTACACCCCAAAATACATTCTGCTACTCCTCCTGAGTATGGGGATACCACATGTGTGAGACATTTACAGAGGCCTAACATGCAGGGAGCACCATCAGGCATTCTAAGGAGATAAATTACACATATAATTTCCTGACTACCTCTTGCACTTTTGAAGGTCCTGGAGCACCAGGGCAACGGAAATGCCCAAAAAATTACCCCATTTTGGAAAGTAAACTCCCCAACGTATATTCTATCAGGCATAATGAAGCTTTTGGACGGTTCATTTTTTCCACAAGTTTTTGGAAAATGTGGAAAGAAAATGAAAACACATTTTTTTTTTTACACAAGGTTGTTCATTTATACAATATTTCTAACACACAGCATATACCTAGAAAAAATTTCACCCTAAAATATATTCTGCTACTTGTCCCAAGTATGGCGATACCACATGTGTGACACTTTTACACAGCCTAGCCACATGCAGAGGCCCAACATGCAGGGTTCACCATCAGGCATTCTAGGGGCATAAATTTCAAATCTAATTTGACTACCTATTACATTATTGTGAGGCACTGTGGTGGCACTGATGGGCATTGTAGTGGCACTGATGGGTGCTGTAGTGGCATGGATGGGTACTGTAGTGGCATGGATGTGTCATGGTTGAGAACTGATGTGGTAGGGGGGAGCATGAATGAGGCATAAATGAGCACGAATGGGGGTGGATAAGCTGTAGATGGGGATAACTGAGCATGGATGAATGGCTGAGCACTGATGCATGGGTGAGCACGGATGCATTGGTGAGCATGCATGCATGGGTGAGCACCCATGCATGGGTGAGTACAGATGGATGGTGGAGCACAGATGCATGGCTGAGCACGGATGGATGGATGAGCAAGGATGGATGGGTGAGCACGGATGGATGGTGGAGCACAGATGCATGGGTGAACAAGGATGCATGGGTGAACACGGATGAGGCTGGATGGGTGAGCACGGCTGGATTTGTAAGCACGGATGAGGCTGCATGGGTGAACATGAATGGATTGGTGAGCACGGATGCATGGGTGAGCATAGCTGGATGGGTAAACATGGATGCATGGGTGAGCACAGATGGATGGCGGAGCACAGATGCATGGGTGAGCATGCATGCATGGATGAGCATGAATGCATGGGTGAGCATGGATGCATGGGTGAGCACAGATGGATGGCAGAGCATGGATGCATGGGTGAGCACGGATGCATGGGTGAGCACAGATGCATGGATGAACACGGATGAGGCTGGATGGGTGAGCACGGATGAGGCTGCATGGGTGAGCACAATAGGATTGGTAAGCACGGATGCATGGGTGAGCATGGCTGGATGGGTGAGCACAGATGCATGGGTGACGGATGAGTGAACACGGATGCATGGGTGACAGATGGGTGAGCACGGATGCATGTGTGACAGATGAGTGAGCACGGATGGGTGAGCATGGATGCATGGGTGACAGATGAGTGAGCACGGGTGGGTGAGCATGGGTGGCAGATGAGTGAGCACGGATGCATGGGTGACAGATGGGTGAGCACGGATGGGTGAGCACGGATGGGTGGGCATGGATGCATGGGTGACGGATGGGTGAGCACGGATTGGTGAGCATGGATGCATGGGTGACAGATGAGTGAGCACGGATGGGTGAGCATGGACGCATGGGTGACGGATGGGTGGGCACAGATGGGTGAGCACAGATGCATGGGTGACAGATGGGTGGGTATGGATGTGTGAGCACGGATGCATGGGTGATGGATGTGTGAGCAGGGATGCATGGGTGACAGATGGGTGAGCACGGATGCATGGGTGACAGATGGGTGAGCACGGATGCATGGGTGACAGATGGGTGAGCATGGATGGGTGAGCACGGATGCATGGGTGACGGATGGGTGAGCACGGATGCATGGGTGACAAATGCATGGGTGACTGATGGGTGGGCACAGCTGTGTGAGCATGGATGAGGCTGCATGGATGAGGCTGCATGGGTGAAGCTGGATGGGTGGATGAGGGGTCCCTGCCTGGCACATAGCGGTGCTGTGGGCACTTCAGACCCTGCCCTCAGCGCTGCTGCATCTCCTCTCTCCCCCTCTCCTGTCACACTGCACCAATCAGTGCGGAGAGGGGAGAGACAAGTCGGATATCCGCCAGCTTGTTTACATGTGATCGCTCCATCATTTGACGGAGTGATCACGTGGTAAATGGCCACTGTGAGCGGCCATTTACCATGATCCATGATACACCGGGTCTCACACGTGCGCGATTCTGGGAGGACGTTATAGTACGCCCTCCCAGAATAATGGATCCACCTTGCGGCTGTGTAATTACATTACACGGTCAGTAAGTGGTTAAAGGAACATTTCATTTTTATTTTTTCACTTTAAGCATCATTAAAATCACTGTTCCTTTAAAAACAATTGTTTTAAAAGCTTCTTTTTGCTTTGATATATGTCCCCCTATGGCCGTACCAGGACCCCCATACAATTTTTATGACAATAACTTTCAAAGAAGCCTTTAAAAGTAGGACTTTTCATGTTCATGTCCCATAGACTTTAATGGAGTTTGCATGTTTGCTAGAACTTTTTCCCTGTTTGAGATGTTCTGGTGCAAACTAAACCAGGGGGATTTCAACCCACCCCTAGTTATAAACCCTCAGCTTCCTTCAGGAGACCAAACACTCACACATTATTGTGGTGGAGTATATTTTCAGCATCTTCTGATTGCATTGCCAGGGGTTATACTGTGCACTGCATTTCTGCAATTCTATTAGCATGGGTTCAAGCTGGAACACTCTACTGTAGAAATATGGGCTTCAGCAGCAGTTAACCAGCCTCTAAACTTATCCAAGTCTTGGTGTATGAGCCCACATTTTAGTGCTAAAGTATTGATCTTAATAATTAAAGAGGTTTTACTTGCTTCTTGAGCCTCCGGAATGGCCATGGTAGTGGATGTTTCCATGGGTACCACAGGAAATTGAAGATAGTGTTTCTCTAGGATCTCAGTGCACAAAACCCAGAGAGAGAAAGCAAAATGGGACTTTGAAGGCTGTCACTGAAAATTCCCAAATAGGAAGGCACAACAGTGGATTATGATAAAATCAATATTTATTACAGATCATCATATAAAATCCATAATATGTGAAGACATATATAAAAGTACATATAATACTGTGGTCATTGCGCAAAAAGAGAAGACATAATCCACAAGTAACGGATCAACGTCTCTTCATAGACCAATGTCAGAATCACCCCAGGTTCGCTACGCGTTTTGCCAAATGCTTCTTCAGGCGATCCTGGTAATTTGTCAGGCAAAAAGATTTCATTACTATATAAAATACTTTTTTTTACCACTATCTATGAATTTATAAGAGTATAGTCCTAGCCTATTTGGCTGGTATAGGGGTATATAATTCAAAACTATATAGATCAGAGTAATGGATAAGGACCAGAGTAGAAAATGTAATTAGTACACCATAATTTTAAGCTTTATAATGTTCATAATTTTCAACAGAAAGGATTTTTTCTCTTCTTATTCTTTGCCTTTATTGTGTACCCCCCTCACACTCACATACCCGCCCACATAAATATAAACCATAAGTGGCAGAGATGGTAAATACGTACCAGTGGTTTTATGCACAGGCAGTCCGCACACGTCCGTGAGGGAGTTAGTGTGACCACCAAGAAAACTTAGTAGGTCTAAGGAAGGAAAAGAGGAAAAAAAAATGTGAGAGATGGTAAGAAATGGTGTAAAATCCAAAAAGACCCTGATTGAGGAAAAGCATGTCAAGGTATGGGATGCCTCCATAATAGTTACTTATACGAGAATAGAATGATCACTACACTCATAATTAGATATGTGAGTGGAGTCAAACAGTACAGAACATGAGACATCAACATAGAAATGTTATGTATACTGTTTAGATAATTGAAATAGGTAGCTGTAAAATCCTATACAAGGGAGTGACTCAATTATGGATAGATGAGTGTCATGGAATACAATCCTATGGAACATTAGTAAAGATATGGGCAGAAGCCTCAGTGAGATAGATATGCCATATATGAGGCAAAAAAATCTCACCAAACCTGTGTGTAAATGTCCTTGATACCTCAACTGGTCCAGCCAATACAAACATATGGTATTTACACCGAACCATACAATATATGTGGGGCATGATGGTGACTCAAACATACTGACATATAGGTACAATGAGGCAAGCTGCCTACCTCTCTTAGGCAAGGTGTAAAGCTTGCAAAGCATGAATCAGCACAAGGAGATCTCCAGTGGGCTGCCCGTACGTCCTGTGAGAGCTCTTGGGGGTGGTGGACCGAGGACCATGGTCCCAGGATCTCTCAGGGGGAGAGAGGGTCCAGCTGGACCTATTGTCACCACTAAATATAAAGAGGAGCAAATAGTTAGGGTTCTAGGCATGGACCCTCTCTGAAAAATGGCCAAGAAATCATAAATTCTGCCAGGGTATGTAAACTTATGAGCACTACTGTATATATATATATATATATATATATATACAGTATATATCCACGCATACATGTGTATTTGAACTTAGGGGTGTACACCCTAATGTAATAGACTGCACACACCTATGTACATGTGCAAATTATATGATGTCAGAATACCTTGTCACTGACGCTGTCCATGAAGATCGTACTGTTCCATTACACCACATTGAGCTTAAATCCATCTTCAAAGTATGTAATTTGAAGAATGGAAAAGTGGGGGTTTGTTTGGGACTTTAAATGAGGTTTCTGACATTTGGATCTGAGGGACCTCCATCACTATTACATGAGAAAAATACCATTAGGTTTGGGACTTTAAATGAAGCGTGCTATATGGACAGCAGGAGACACAGTAGTCTAAAAAATAATTTTATTTCGTCTGCCAGAGGACAGAGGTCTGATGACCACATACTGTACATCAAGAGTAATACATATAGTAATAAAAAATAGGATATATCTCATATATATACATACCCATACATACATGCATAAAGAGACATTGTTGCATGATAGTTGTATAATTGTATTTAAGTAAATAATAAATGGCTAACAGCATACCCGTGGGATGATCATAATAAAAATGCAAGAAGATATACAAAACATGCTGGTACAGGTAAATAATTTTAGCATGACGCATGGTTGTGAGGTTGAAGGCTCTACACGTTTCGTGGCCAAGCTGCCACTCATCAGGAGCCATATGTCAATAGTATTTCTAAAAAAGAGTATAAAGATCAATAAGTAATGGGTCATGCTAAGCCATAGAGTAATGGGGGGGGGGGTTGGTAGAACACCCAACCCATACTTACAGATCACCTGTGACAGTGGGGTGTGGTAGCAAACACTGAGGAATCAATATCCAGCACGGGAGCTGATGCGGTATATTGAGGTGGCACAGCAGCGGAGAGAGAGGAGTGGATGAGTGGTTAACGACGATGTGTACCACTGACGGGTCCATAGGGATTAGTATTGATCACCCATGGCATCTGAAAACAACATACATATTCATGGATTTAGTGGCTTGGGGGATGTCAGCAAAATGGTATAGAATATCATGGGAAAAGAAGGTTGAACAGTGCTTGTGCTAAGAAAGGACGGTGTATATAATGAAAGGTAAAGTGATAGTAAACTAAAAATGTTGGTAGTAGAAAATTATGGCTGTTGAATCATGTGTCCAAACTAAAGTGACTATGAGTGTGAGGAACTATGTGTCCAAAGAGGGGGAGGGGTAGGTAAAAAAAAAAAGAAAAAGAAAAAAGAACCGCTGTTGTAAACATACATGAAGTATCCTTGTAAGGGGAGAGGTGCTCCATTAGGCACATTAGCCCAAGCCACTGACCAAGCAGGAATGACCATGCCTGGATTAAAAGTAAAAATCTTCTGCTGAGACCAGTGAATACTGCCAACGTCACGCAGGCGACTGATGTAAGGGAAGGCGTCACCGCCATAGCGAATATCACCTAGCAGTGAACGCCATAGAAGCTCCCTCATAAGGACGCCAGAAGGGGTACACGAGGGGCGGGCGCACTGGTGTCAGATGAGCCGACACCACACATCCCGCCCTGTGGGCGTGGCGTTGAGGCACAGCGGGGAACCCGCCTGACCCCCGGCTATTTTTTAGACTACTGTGTCTCCTGCTGTCCATATAGCACGTTTCATTTAAAGTCCCAAACCTCCTTGTATTTTTCTCATGTAATTTGAAGAATGTATGCTTTACCATGTTGCCTTTGAAATTTGATACATTGGTTACGCATGGCATTTCCCAGCTTCCCATGTCCTTTATTTTATAATCCCTAGCCTTGAAAATGGCCACAAATGATTTTCAACATTCGCCTCTTATTGACTTCAGTGGGGTTTTGACCAAAGGTTTGCATTTTCCAGAATTTAAGATACCTTCAAAGAACAACTCATGAATTGAACTAAAACACATTTGTTCATCACTAATAGAAAGTAAAAGAAATGTGTCTACAGTTTAGTTGGTTTGGAAGTACTTTTCAAAGCTTTTTCCAGACTTTCACAGCTTTGAAACAACTGAGACCAAAGGTCAGGGTTGCTGACAGCTCATACTAGAATCCACGCAGAAATATGAAAAAAAAAAAACTGTTCATGAAATGTCTCACATTGCAAAAAAGAAAATGTTTTGGTCATGGTATTTTCTGTATGATGTTATATAAATAAACTTTGGTGACAAAAACTGTGCATTTTTCAACTATAGGTACTGTTATGGTAAATAGAACCCATCCTTAATTTGGGGAAACATTGCCATAAAGCATGATGCATTAAAACTCACAGGTTTTGGTACATTCTTTGTATTATAGCTTATTATTTAGACACCTCTTAATAATATACCTTTTTCAGCAGAACATAGCAAACACGAATCATGAAGGTACCTTTTGTAATTCATTCATTCAGCTAAATAAACAGAAAACTTAATGCAGTCTGCTTGAAATGTAACAGCATTCATGTAACTCAATATGCTAATTCCCAATTTAGGACATAACATAGTTTTTAAGCTAAAAACTAAAATGCAGCCAGCGCAAATTGCCATTGCTTTTTAGAGCATGGCATAGATTGGTAAGAAAGCATTAAATTTCATTTTGATTAAGTTATTGATTTTCTTTTCACAAAAAGAAAGCAATGTCCTTTTCTGCTGTAGACTGACCTTTTTATATACTGTTTTTAATCCCTAACATTTTTTTCATTTGATAACTAGATGAATGTTACCTTGATTATGATGTCCTACTAAATTATTAACAAATCAGGTGCCAGAAAACAGAAGCACATTTCAACTCTGGGCAATTGTTTATTTAATGCAAGTGTGATTTTCACGCTTAAACCTTTTAAGCATCTGCTATATTTATTGATTGAGACATGAAAACCATAGAACTCTTCTCAAAGCTCCCAAGGGCAAAGACAGGTGGGTATTGTTGACTTCAAAGTCAGAGATACAATGAATACACTTTGCCATTTCAAGAGAGTATATGTCAGAATTTGTTTTTCCAATAAAGACAGGGGTTCAGATAATACTGTAGCCTTCACTTACCTATACGTTTATTACAGCCATTAACATGTCTATTAATTACAGTCTCTGTAAACCATAAAGTCACAGCAATGAAATTTAAGTTGTGACCAGAAAATCTATAGAACTGAAAATCTTTAGCCCAACAAGGTGTGAAATGCAAAACATTGGCAATGTCCTTGAAGAAGTTGCAAACAAGATTAGCTTAAGCCAGAGTATGTATGTATATGACTTTGTCGGTGCTTTAGAAATTCTAATCATGTTTCCTTTGAGCATAATTGAAGCTTCAGTAATTGCCATGTCTCTTTCATTAAAGGGGAAATTACATATTTTTGTAGACTTCTTCACAGTGTCTTTATGAAGAAACAGTACCCTGGAAAATTGAAAAAAATGTAGAATAGAACTATTGTCACTATCACTGCAAAATCTGTAAGGGTTCTATTGACTAATGGTGTCTCAATTTTATATGCATATGACTGGTTAAGGGCAAGTATACCAAAATTGGTTAAATAGACCACTGCCTCTATTTCATACAGCCCCCATAAGAGAGTTCCTAGTTCTTAGATCTTTATACCTGCATTAAAACTGTGAACAAAAAAACGTGCTAACTGACTAGTGATAAATAATTAAAATCTTAGCGACAGTAGCGCTCATTGGTATCCAAATACAATAATACCCAATGATATTGCAACAAAAATATGTGTTGCGCTGTCCCTTTAAGAGAAAACAACACTACGTGCAAAAATATATATTTTGCTGTCCGGCGAAGCTTTAGCGGTGACATCAACATGCTTGGCGATCTTTTAGATTGGAGCATTGTTTATATGCAAGTTTCTCAATTACATTTGTCAGTACCATTTTCCTATTTCCAATTTTAAGGATACTACATTAAGGTCATTTTTTCTGTTTCCTCCTGCTGAGCTGCATGCTGCACATATAAACAGAGCACCTGTGCTGAAAAAGCTGTCAATAACTGCCAGTCTGATTGATTGGAGGGATAAAGCGGTAAATAGCCTCTATAACCTGGTGGTGTGCCTTTCTGGTAAGAAGCTTATTCATACAAGATGGTGGAGCATTGAACACCTGAGAACAAGGAGATCGATTGTTTGCTTTGGACTATTTGTGGGACATTATTCACTCTAGAGAGCATTTGGTTTAATTTCAAAATGTCCTTGCATTACATATTTATTTTTATATAGATTTATTTCTTTATTCTTAACCTGTACAGATCCGCGCTATAGCCGAAAGACGGCTACAGCGCGGATCCCAATTTCCGGGTGGACGTCCATGGACATCTGCCCCTTCGCATGCTTCCAGCCTGCAATCGCGGGCACGCACAAGGCAAAATCTGTGATCGCTGTGTCGCCTGGACACAGCCAATCACAGATTGAGGTAAACGGCCAGCAACAGCGGCTGTTTACCATACGATCGGCGGGTCCAACGAAAGCTGATCTCAAATGTAAACATATGAGATCATCTTTCGTTGCCTGCCTTCTCTCCTCACACAGACACCGCTGTGTGAGGAGAGAGAGAGAGAAAGATCTGTGCCATCTTCTGTGAGTTACAGTGAGTGGATTTGATAAAACTGCAAATAAAACTGCCCCATAGTGCCACCTGTCAGTGCCACCTCTCAGTGCCACATATCGTCAGTGCCACCTGTCAGTGCCACATATCAGTGCCATCTGTCAGTGCCACATATCAGTGCCACAAATCAGTACCACCTGTCAGTGCCACATATCATCAGTGCCACCTATCATTGCCATCAAGTGTCACATATCAAAGTGTCATCAGTGCTACGTGTCAGTGCCTCCTGACCTGTCATCAGTGCCACGTGTCAGTGCCACCTGACCTGTCATCAGTGCCACGTGTCAGTGCCACCTGACCTGTCATCAGTGCCACCTGACCTGTCATCAGTGCCACGTGTCAGTGCCACTTTCGGTGCCGCCTGTCAGTGCCATCAAGTGTCATCAGTGCCACATGCCAAAGTTCCACCTGACCTGTCGCCAGTGCCACCTGACCTGTCATTAGTGCCACCTGACATCAGTGCCACGTGTCAGTGCCACGTATCAGTACCACCTGTCAGTGCCACATATCATCAGTGCCACCTATCAGTGCCATCAAGTGTCACATCATCAAAGTGTCACAAGTGCTACGTGTCATAAAGTGCCACCTGACCTGTCATCAGTGCCACATGTCAGTGCATCCTGACCTGTCATCAGTGCCACGTGTCAGTGCCACCTGACCTGTCATCAGCGCCACATGTCAGTGCCACACATCGGTGCCACCTGTCAGTGCCATCAGGTGTCATCAGTGCCTCTTTTCATAAAGTTCTACCTGACCTGTCATCAGTCCTACCTGACCTGTCATTAGTGCCATGTGTCAGTGCCACCTGACCTGTCATCGGTGCCACCTGTCAGTGCCACACATCATCAGTGCCACCTGTCGGTGTCATCAAGTGTCATCAGTGCCAATTAGTGCTGCAACAATGGAAAACAATCTTTTTCTGCTGAGGAGGCCTACAATATTCTTGCGGCCGATGAGAGCAACAGGGAGCTCTCTCCTGCAGGTTCCTCTAAGTCTGATTTGGCTTATGAACCCATCTCAAGTAGCGAATCAGAGCTGGACTCAGACGAGGAATATTGTCTGCCCGCCAGACAAAGGCACGTTGTTGAGGAGGCAATACCATCCACCAGCACCACTGTGCCATCCACCTGCACCCCAGTGCCATCCTCCAGCACCACTGTGCTATCTCCCAGCACCCCAGTGCTATCCACCAGCACCCCAGTGCCATCCACCAGCACCACTGTACCTCAGCCCCAAAGGGTGAGATCCCATGCCGTCCTTCCCTACTCACTCCAGCACCCCTTGTGGCTTCCACTCAATTCAGGAGAAGCTAGTATTCCCCCTTTTACTGCCCAAACAGGAGTCCAGGTGGACACACAATTTTTTTTGCCCATTAATTTTTTTGAATTGGTTTTCACTGAGGACATGCTGCGTTCCATTGTTGTCCAGTGCAACCTATATGCACGCCAATATATCCAGGCGAATCCTAACTCCTACTATTCCCGTCCCTTTGAGTGGAGAGACGTAATGGTGGCAGAATTTAAAACTTTTTTGGGCGTTCTGCATGGCGCTAAACAACAAGAATGAACTCCGCTCCTATTGGTCCACCCGCCCCATCTACCACATGCCGGTCTTCTCATCCATAATGCCCAGGACAAGATTTTACATGATTATGAGATTTCTACATTTTAATGACAATACCCAGTGCCTCCCCTGAAATTCCCCAAATTATGACCGGCTCTATAAGATTCGCCCAATTCGAAATTATTTTACTGAAATATTTCCCCAATTATTTACCCCGGACCAGCATATATGTGTTGACGAATCCCTGGTGAAATTTTCCGGCAGGCTGGGAATAAAACAATTTATACCCAGCAAAAGGGCCCGCTATGGAGTGAAGGTCTACAAATTATGCGACAGAACCACGGGGTACGTTTACTCCTTCAGAGTATACGAAGGGAAGGACTCCCAGCTGAATCCCCCCAATTGCCCGGAATATTTAGGTGCAAGCGGCAAAATTTTTGGCAACTTATCTACCCCCTCCTGGACAAAGGCTACCACCTGTATGTGGATAATTTTTACACCAGTCTACCCCTGTTCCAGAACCTCTACATGAAGAGTACACCAGCTTGTGGCACAGCCAGAAAGAATTGGGTGGGCTTTCCTCAAAGTCTAGTGAACATGAGGCTTAGAAAAGGAGAGACGGCGAGCCTGCAGAATGAGGAGATTCTGGCTGTGAAGTGGAGGGACCGAAGAGATGTATACATGCTAACATCTATCCACAACAATGCACTGGTAGAGATCCCCAGAAGAAATGGCCCACTACAGAAACCCATTTGTATCCATGAGTACAACCTGTATATGGGAGGAGTCGATCTAAATGATCAAATGTTGGAGCCCTATTTGCCAAACAGAAGAACATACCACTGGTATAAAAAGTTGCCCTCTATTTTTTTCATTTGGCCATATATAATACATATGTCATATATCGCAAATCCACCATAAACCCCAAACCATTCCTTGCCTACCAGGAGGATATAATCACAACACTTTTATACCCCAACGGGGTCCCACCAGAAAATATTACAACCGATGTCTGTAGTAGACTCTCCGAGCGCCATTTCCCTGATAAAATCCCTCCCAGACCAACAGGCCAAAAACACCAGAAAAGATGCCGGGTGTGCTCTAATACACCAACTCACAGGGAAGCTTGCTACAGTTCATGATGGTGCTATGAATCCTGGCGTATGGATGTTTCACTGATGTTACCCCTTTGAGGACCTGCTCATGTGCCTTTTATCTTCTGTCTCATGTGAGTTGCCAATTGTTGGTTTTAATAAACTGTTTTTAAAGTCTGCACTTAGAGGCGCCTCTTTTCTTCTTTTCCAGTGTTACAAGGACTTTGCTTCTGGTTCTAAGAAGGCTGACCTTTGTGCTGGGACTTTTTACTAATGCTGGTTCTTATACCAGCCACATATGGACTATTTTAAAAGACTTGATGGGATTTATATTTTTTTTCAGGGTGTTGCGCCATATACTTGTTTGCATTGCCCGATGAACTAACTACACCTCTGCTGCTACCTGGACTATGGACCATGTTTCTGCCTGCTACTAGGACCAATATTATGGCACTGTTGACAATATCTCTGTCTGCACTGACCTTGGGCTGTATATGGACAATATCCTTGCCTGCTGCCTGTACTGACTATAGTATTCATGCCTGTTGCCTGGACAATTGTGTTCGCTGTCCTACTACCAGGACCAATATTTTGGCACTGTTGGCAACATCTCTGCCTGCACTGACCCTGGACTATATCCCTGCCTGTACTATGGACAGTTTTCCTGCCTGTTGCCTGGACAATTGCATTTACTGTCGGTTGCCTGAACAATTGTGTTCGTTGTTGCTGACCAAGTCCCTGCCTGCTGCCTGGACCAGTGCTATCCTCCTGTGGACAGCTGCAATACTAAAACCACAGGTAATCTTTTGTTTACCATTTACTCAGCAGAATGTATTTTGGGGTGTAATTCTTGGTATTTGTAATGCTATGTGTGTTTAGAACACCTGATGGTCTTCCTTGCATGTTGGGCCTCTGTATGTAGCCAGACTGTGAAAAAGTCTCACACATGTGGTATGGCCATACTCAGGAGGAGTAGCAGAATGTATTTTGGGGTGTCATTTTTGCCATGTACATGCTATGTGTTGGAAATACCTTATAAATGGACAACTTTATGTAAAAAAAATGTGTTTTCATTTTTTTCCCACATTTTCCAAAAACTTCTGGAAAAAAAATGAACCATTCAAAAGACTCCTCATGCCTCATAGATTATACGTTGGGGTGTTAGCTTTCCAAAATGGGGTCATTTTGTGGGAATTTCTATTGTCCTGGTGCTCCAGGGCCTTCAGAATTGTAATAGGTGGTCGAGAAATGAGATGTGTAATTTATGCTTCTAAAACGCCTGGAGGTGCTAGTTCAATGTTGGGCCTCTGTATGTGTCAAGACTGTGTAAAAGTCTCACACATGTGGTATCACCATACTCAGGAGGAGTAGCAGAATGTATTTTGGGATGTCATTTTTGCCATGTACATGCTATGTGTTGGAAATACCTTATAAATGGACAACTTTGTAGAAAAAAATGTGTTTTCTTTTTTTCCCACATTTTACAAAAACTTCTGGAAAAAAATTAACCATTCAAAAGACTCATTATGCCTCATAGATTATACGTTGGGGTGTTAGCTTTCCAAAATGGGGTCATTTTGTGGGTAATTCCATTGTCCTGGTGCTCCAGGGCCTTCAGAATTGTAATAGGTGGTCGAGAAATGAGATGTGTAATTTATGCTTCCAAAACGCCTGAAGGTGCTAGTTCAATGTTGGGCCTCTGTATGTGGCCAGGCTGTGTAAAAGTCTCACACATGTGGTATCACCATACTCAGGAGGAGTAGCAGAATGTATTTTGGGGTGTCATTTTTGCTATGTACATGCTATGTGTTGGAAATACCTTACAAAAGCACAACTTTATTTTAATAAAATGTGTTTTCATTTTTTTCCCACATTTTCCAAAAACTTCTGGAAAAAAATTAACCATTCAAAAGACTCATTATGCCTCATAGATTATACGTTGGGGTGTTAGCTTTCCAAAATGGGGTCATTTTGTGGGCATTTCCATTGTCCTGGTGCTTCAGGGCCTTCAGAATTGTAATAGTTAGTTGAGAAATGAGATGTGTAATTTATACTTCTAAAACACCTAAAGGTGCTAGTTCAATGTTGGGCCTCTCTATGTGGCCAGGCTGTGTAAAAGTCTCACACATGTGGTATTGCCATACTCAGGAGGAGTTGCAGAATGTATTTTGGGGTGTCATTTTTGCCATGTACATGCTATGTGTTGGAAATACCTTATAAATGGACAACTTTGTAGAAAAAAAATGCGTTTTCTTTTTTTTCCCATTTTTTCCAAAAACTTCTGGAAAAAAATGAACCGTTCAAAAGACTCATTATGACTCATAGATTATACGTTGGGTGTTAGCTTTCCAAAATGGGGTCATTTTGTGGGTAATTCCATTGTCCTGGTGCTCCAGGGCCTTCAGAATTGTAATAGGTGGTCGAAAAATGAAATGTGTAATTTATGCGTCTAAAACGCCTGAAGGTGCTAGTTCAATGTTGGGCCTCTCTATGTGGCCAGGCTGTAAAAATGTCCCACACATGTGGTATCACCATACTCAGGAGGAGTAGTACATTGTATTTTGGGGTATCATTTGAGGTATGCATATGCCATGTGAGAGAATAACCTGTTAAAATTTTGTTAAAAAAAAAATCTTCATTTTGCAAAGAATTGTGGGAAAAAATTACAACTTCATAAAACTCACCATGCCACTTACTAGATACCTTGGAAGGTCTACTTTCCAAAAAGGGGTAATTTGGGTGGTATTTGTACCTTGCTGGCTTTTTAGGGTCTCATGAAATGAGATAGGCCGTCAGTACATCAGGTGTG
>BLSH010128571.1:56224-72249 GCA_018402905.1 Glandirana rugosa | reverse complement strand
AACCGTTCAAAAGACTCATTATGCCTCATAGATTATACCTTGAGGTGTTAGCTTTCCAAAATGGGGTCATTTTGTGGGTAATTCCATTGTCCTGGTGCTCCAGGGCCTTCAGAATTGTAATAGGTGGTCGAAAAATGAAATGTGTAATTTATGCGTCTAAAACGCCTGAAGGTGCTAGTTCAATGTTGGGCCTCTCTATGTGGCCAGGCTGTAAAAATGTCCCACACATGTGGTATCACCATACTCAGGAGGAGTAGTACATTGTATTTTGGGGTATCATTTGAGGTATGCATATGCCATGTGAGAGAATAACCTGTTAAAATTTTGTTAAAAAAAAAATCTTCATTTTGCAAAGAATTGTGGGAAAAAATTACAACTTCATAAAACTCACCATGCCACTTACTAGATACCTTGGAAGGTCTACTTTCCAAAAAGGGGTAATTTGGGTGGTATTTGTACCTTGCTGGCTTTTTAGGGTCTCATGAAATGAGATAGGCCGTCAGTACATCAGGTGTGATCAATTTTCAGTGATTTGCACCATTGTAGACTCTATAACTTTCACAAAGACCAAATAATATACAGTAATTTGGGTTAGTTTTACCAAAGATATGTAACATTATACATTTTGGCCAAAATTTATGAAGATAAATTACTAATTTGCAAAATTTTATAACAAAAACAACGAAAAATGTGTTTTTTTTTCAAAATTTTCGGTCTTTTTTTAATTATAGCGCAAAAAATAAAAAACCCAGCGGTGATTAAATACCACCAAAAGAAAGCTCTATTTGTGTGAAAAAAAGGACGCAAATTTCATATGGGTACAGTGTTGCATGACTGAGTAATTTTCATTCAAAGTGTGAGCGCACTGAAAGCTGAAAATTGGTCTGGGCAGGAGGGGGTTTAAGTGCCCAGTAAGGAAGTGGTTAAAGATTTATTTTTTTTTAATCATTTTATTTTGAGAATTAATTTCAGAATTTGCACATTTGTAGCTGTATTGCTTCCCAGGAGAGAGACTCAGCTCATGGGGTTATATTTAATTTATTTTATGAAAGGAGTATTTCAGAATCATCAAGGGGAATCATTATTTATCAGAGGAAAGGGTAACAAAATCATATCATCGACACAGTATTATGGGTTACAGAAGGATGGTCATTAAACTTTAAAAGACAGTTGACTTCTGTTGGTCTGAATATTTGCATTTTTTAAAGAAGAACTCCAGGTTGGGCCTGGCTAGTACTTGGAGAGGAGACTATGAGGGAGTAACAATTGTGGCTTTTTGTTTTTGGGAGGTAGGATTTAATGGGTTTATAGAAAATTCCTTATTGGTTGTTTGTAGACATGTGCAGAACAGAAACATTGTGTTTTGTTTTGTATAGATTCATTATGTTACTAATTTTGTTTATTCGTTTTGGAATTTGTTTCGTTTAGTTTCATTTAGTTTCACAATTTCAGAAATTTTCAGAATTAGTTGAATTCGGAAAATGGCGTGGGGTCTCTCCAAAATTTATACAAGGTCCTAGGCCAACAGGCTAGGAAAGGGGAAATGGGGCCCCCTCCTGAACCATACCAGGTCACATATCCTCAACATGGGGGGGGGTTCTTTGATGCAGAAAAGGGCCTCTTTCCTGCAACCCTGGTCCAGTGGTTGTGGGGGTCATTTATTGGAATCTGGAAGCCCCCTTTAACAAGGGGTCTCCAAATCCTGTCACCCATGTGAATGAGTATTTTTATTCTTTCTGGCATAGTGATTTACGTTGGATCTACTTCAGGGGGACATTTATTTTTGTTTTTTTAATAAAAAGCTTTGTCAAAAACTGTTGTGCTTTTATTTACTTTTTACACTTTTTTGGTGAATGAGTAGGGGTACTATGCACCCCATACTCATTCACATGGGGGGAGTTGAGATCAGGGTTGTAGGAAAGAAGCCCTTGTCCCCCCCCGTGGGGTGTTTTTTTTTAATTTGGTGTGGGATTCCCATAAAATCCTTACCAGACTCGAAGGGCCTCTTATAGATTGGAGGGAAGCCCGCTGATAGCTGATGTCAGGAAGCAGGTGTGAGGCCGAGATGTTAGAGGGCTTCCCTTGCGGCTAAGTGCACAGCTACCCTGAGGATGAGGCAGGGGAGCAGCGCCCAAAGAAGCACGGGTCGCCAGCAGGTAATTCCAGATGACTGTGTAGCAGGAAGTTGCAGGAACAGCTGGTGGTTGCTGGCGTGCTTAAGGCTCCGTGGGGAGTCAGCTGGAGACAAGGTCAGAAGGCAAGCCGGGGGCATACACGGTTAGATCAGAGGAAGCAGCTGGAAGGGTGCACCAGGACAAGGATGCGCAGGATTGCAGAATTGTTAGAGCCAGCAGCGGGACAAACCAGGAGAATGGTCAAGGAAGCAAGCCGAGGATCAGGACTGGAGAGCAGGTGCAGGGTCAGGACAAGCCGAGTCTGGTAAACAGGAGATCAATCAGGAGACAACAGGAACACAGGAATCACAGGGGAGCTGAGAGATAATCCAGCAAAGTCCTTCTGTTAGTGGCAGGTTTAAATAGCCCAAAGGGCGCCAATGTGCTTGCTACTGCGCATGCCCTGTGCGTCCCCGCGTTCGTGACGGAACGTTCGTTCGTGTGCGTCGGCGCATGCCCACTCGTACAGGCAGCTGGATGTGGCCATGTTGGAAATGGGCAGCAGTAGCCGTTCCAGGTCTATTTCCCTGACAGCTGATGAGTCATTGGTTGTTAAGGATGCGCCGGCAGGCTTCCCAGCCCATTCCTTAACAACCAGCTATTCTTCACACAGAATTTGAATTAGTCGATCATTTTTTGTCAAATCCGAATTCAAATCATTCCAAAAATTTGGAATTAATTAGAAAGCGAATATATCAAATTAAACTAAACAAATGTCAACCAAATTTATTGCTATTTACTTTCAAATTTTATTTTAAATTAGTACAAGACAAGTAAGTTACAGTACAACAGCATAAAGGTCAGGAAATCAAACAAAAGAATATTATACCATTTTCATTACCTTTCTTGGCTAACCCTACGCTTAATCCAGAAATATCTCAATGTTCTAAGGCATAGATAATCTCGTCGACAAATGACTTAATGTACAAAAGTGATATGCTGATAAACCCCCAGCCTTCAGGCACCCCATAACGGGATCAACCTGTGTGTCGAGAGGGGAATATAATTAAATAAGGGCACCTGGGTTGATAGCCTGCCTCCTGTTACAGTTGGAGGCCCCTTAATAGGGTAGGGATATCAAACTTATAAAGGTAACAAATTAATTAGAAATCAACAGAATCACAAACCAGAAAAAATCTGAAGTACTGAAAAAGAAAAGAGGGAGGAAAGATGAGATGGGAGAAAGGAAGGGAAGAAGCACCTTGAATCAGTTACGGATAGCCCTGTCTGGTTGTG
The DNA here is from genome assembly GCA_018402905.1 of Glandirana rugosa. NCBI lineage: Eukaryota > Metazoa > Chordata > Amphibia > Anura > Ranidae > Glandirana > Glandirana rugosa. Next base: position 68,839 of record BLSH010128571.1, on the reverse strand, counting down.
GGTTGAGTCCTGGGATGAAGAAAACCCCTATGTATTCGGCCCAAGGCTCTCATATCCCTTCGAACCGTTTGGTGGCATCCGAGAGGATACTGGCCAGCCTTTCCTGGGACATAATCCAAGAGATTTTCTGTACTGTTGCTGCGAAGGACACCCTTGATTTTTTCCAGGATTTAGCAATGGAGAGTTTGGCTCCGGTTAAGATGAATTGAACCAATTTCTTGTTGGGCTTAGACAGGTTCAGAATGTGGGCGTTAAGGAGGGCAATCTCAGGGGACCTAAGGACCAGGGACTTGGTCAATTTCTCAATGAGGTTAAAGATTCTCCTCCAAAAGGGTCTAATCCTTGGGCATTCCCACCAAATATGCAGCATTGAGCCCAGAAGGGCGCAGCCCCTGAAGCACTGTGGGTTAGCCGAGGGATATATGCGGGCTAGTTTAGATGGGGTGAGGTACCACCTAGTGATGACCTTGATGCTCGCCTCCATGAGTACAGTGTTTAAGATGCCTCGGGAAGAGTCGGCGAGAGCCCCGTGCCATGATTCCAGGTCCCATGAGATCTGGAGATCCTCCTCCCACTGCTTCATGTATGGGGCCTTTTCCGTTGTCTGAATGAGGGCTGCATAAACTACTGAGATGCCTCCCCTCTGCTCCATGGCTTGGCCACACCATGTTTCATAAGCTGAAATTCTAGGGGGGGAGAGGATTCTCTTTCCAGATATGCTTCAGGAAATGAGAAATTTGTCGGAATCTAAATTTTCAGAGGCTGGGATATCCAGTTTACTTATGCAGTAGTCCATTGAAATGGGGCCCGAGGGAGTGAAATAATGTCCTATACGGTACAGCCCCTTGTCAAGCCACCATTGGAACGCTTTAATATCTAAACCGGAAGTGAAATCTGTGTTGTGGAATATGTGCGCTAAGGGAGTCAGAGTAGAAACCAATTCAGAGTGGTTGCGTAGTGAATCCCAAAGGGCAAATGAGTGAGAAAGGGTCAGGGATAATATAGGGGGTCTTTTTTTCGGACGCGTCCATAGGAGGAAGTCTATAGTGCACTGCGGTACCACCTGCCATTCGATCTGAATCCAGTCTGGTTTCTCAGACCTCGAGTAGACTCGGGAAAGTTGGGCCAATCTAGCTGCTTGGAAGTATTTGAGGAGCGAGGGTACACCCAGGCCTCCCCTCTTCCTATGGTGGAATAACGTGCTTTGGGGGAACCTGAAGCCAGAGCAGCCCCAAATAAACTTGAGAATTTTACTCTGAAGGGACCTAAGATGGTTTCTCCTAATGGGTATTGGTAGGGCTCTAAACAAGTATAGAATCCGCGGGAGGAGAGTCATTTTGACTGCATTAATTCTACCCAGCCAGGAGAGATTACTTTTTGATCATGTTTTTAGGTCGTTCTCTAATTTTCGGTAAATGGAGGGAAAATTGCTAACATAGAAATCCTCTATCTTGGCCGTCAGGTTAATACCCAAGTATTGAATAAAAGATTAGCTCCATTTGAAAGGAAATGAGTGTTGCAGAGAAGCGACTATGTCCTGCGAGAGGGAGATATTCATCGCATGGGATTTGGAATAGTTGACTGCTAGCCCTGAGTGTTTAGTAAAGGCGTCTAATAATTGACTTAGGTTGGGGAGGGATGTATGGGGGGAAGTTATAAATAAAAGTATGTCGTCTGCAAAGAGACCACATTTATGAATCTATGATCCACAGGAGACCCCTTTGATATCCGGGATTTGGCGAATAGCGATTGCCAGGGTTTCATTAGCTATGGTGAAGATAAGTGGTGAAAAAGGACATCCCTGTCTTGTCCCTCTGGCTATAACTATCGGGTCGGAGAGGTATCCCTGTAACCTTATTTGAGCTGAGGGGAGGGGGAATAGGGCCCTAATGACCCCCAGGAAGCGCTGGCCAAATCCCCAGATCTCCAAAATCTTAAGTATATAGTTCCAGGATACTGAATCAAAGGCCTTCTGGAGATCTAGAGATAGGACCATGTCTCACTGTTTAGTGCTGCCCTCCTAGTTGGATTGAAGGATGGAGATCAGGTCAATAGCCTTGCGTGTCTGATCTGGACCATGTCTACCCGGGATAAACCCTGCCTGGTCTTTATGGATATAAGAGTTGATAAACGAGGATAGCCTATTTGCCAGGATCTTTGTTAAGATTTTGATGTCATTGTTAATCAACAATATGGGTCTATAGTTACCAACCTCTTCGGGGTTCTTATCAGGTTTTGGAATAGTTGACTGCTAGACCTGAGTGTTCAGTAAAGGCGTCTAATAATTGACTTAGGTTGGGGAGGGATGTATGGGGGGAAGTTATAAATAAAAGTATGTCGTCTGCAAAGAGACCACATTTATGAATCTATGATCCACAGGAGACCCCTTTGATATCCGGGATTTGGCGAATAGCGATTGCCAGGGTTTCAATAGCTATGGCGAAGATAAGTGGTGAAAGAGGACATCCCTGTCTTGTCCCTCTGGCTATAACTATCGGGTCAGAGAGGTATCCCTGTAACCTTATTTGAGCTGAGGGGAGGGGGAATAGGGCCCTAATGACCCCCAGGAAGTGCTGGCCGAATCCCAAAATCTCCAAAATCTTAAGTATATAGTTCCAGGATACTGAATCTTGACCTTTATTAGGGGCGTAATATGATACAAATATATATATAATCCCATCAATGGAGCCTTTGACTAAGATATATCTTCCCTCAGGGTCTTTAATTTCCCAGAGGAGAGAAAAGCCAGAGGTTTTGGAGAACAAGACTGCTACTCCCTTGGTTTTGGAGTCCGCATTAGCCAGAAAGAAAACTGGGAAGTGTGTGTGGAGGAATTTGGGGCTGTACCATAAGGGGAAGTGGGTTTCATGAACCATAACTACATCTAAATTAAGTGTTTTGTAGTGGGAGAACATTTTCCTTCTTTTTAAAGGGGAGTTTAGCCCTTGGGCATTGTGGGTAGCTATTTGGAGATGTCTATTGGGAGCCTTAGCCATGGAGCTTGTGGAAATCATAGCTTATGTCTGCGGCAGCACTTACCCTGGAAACGGAGACCCCCAAATGGGTGAAGGAGCATCCAAGGGAGATCGGGAACCCTGGACCACAACTGACAAACCCGATGATATCTGGAACATAAAAAGAAATTAGGTGCTTCAACCCTAGGAAAGAGAAAAGGAGAGAGGAGGAAAAGAAGGGAGAGAAACAACTGAGACAATTACATGTACAAATAGCTAGCGGGAGCAGTGTCAGGGGAAGGAGCAGTCCCCCCTGGCCCGTCGACCCTGCCCTCCTAGGAGGGATGAAGACAACAACAAGGTAGATGGGAATTGCAATTATCTGACTCATCAAGGTCAGACGTCTTAACCCAAGGAAATCCAAAAAAAGTCCCCAGGGTAAGTGGAGGCGCATGGAGACTTACCCCGGCCAGGTCACCACTTGATTGAGCTTTAACTGTACAAAAGAGATAGGAGAGACTCAGAGCATATATGCTAAGTGAGAACAATATGGGGTGTCCAAGAACTTAAGCCCTAGATGGGAGGATGAAAACTTCTTTCAACATCATGGGCAAAACAGGAACATGAACTTTATAAAACTACAGAAGTACATTCACAGAACCTCTGTTCAATAATCGAGGAGGGGGAGCCAGATAGCTCCAATCACAAGGCGTTTCTCTTGAGCAAATGAAATTTGCTTCCAAAGCCCAAGAGGAAAAAAAGAGGGGAGAAGCCTATATCCAGATAGGCCTTCTGACGGGTTATGGGGGTCTATTGTCTTTAGCCTTCTTGCTCTTGGACTTGGACAAGAGCGTGGAGACAGGGCTGGAAGGGAACGGTCTCTTAGTATGGGAGCCAGTTGGCTCGGTGAGATCCATCGGTGCTTCTTGGGATATTAGCTTGAGGTGGAGGAGGAGTTTTACCCCCTCTGCAAGACTGGAGAAGGTGTATGTTTTCCCTTTCAGGTTAAATTTAACAGCAAAGGGGAAAGCCCACCAGTATTTAAGCTCCGCTCGTTGCAAGATCAGGAGGAGTGGTTTGAGAGTTCTTCTCTTTTGGATGGTGTTCGGGGATAAGTCCGCAAAGATCTGGACTTGGTGGCCCATACAAGAGATGTGAGAGTTGGATCGGGAGGCTCTCATTAGCTCCTCTTTAATGGCATAAAAATGCGGTTTGACTATGATGTTCCGGAGGGAACCATCTTTTCTTGGGGGTCCCAAGGCTCTGTCCAACTCTAGCCTGTGTTTAGGAACATTTGGAATGACAGATTGCATCAGATCCTGAATCACAGGGGAAACTTTGGTGATGTTCTCCGGGAGGCCTCTCACCCTAAAGTTGTATCGACGTGACGTGTTTTCCAGGTCATCTATTCTTGCTAGGGCGGTATCCAGTTGGTCTTGTAGAACTTGTAAGTGGTCAGAATTTTGGTTGGTTCTGGCCACAGTAAAGTCCAATTTCTGTTCAATAGCGTCCATTCTGGATCCGAGATTGTTGAAATCTGCTTTTATATCCCCTGTGATTTTCGCGGCCGTGTTCCCTAGTCCCCTTTCTAGGAGATTGGAAAATTTAATGAACAAGTCTGCTGTATTGAGAACAGGTTCCTGAATTGTAGGGCTGGGAATGTTCATCTCTTGCTGGCGTGGAAGGGGACGAGCTGCCGGGGTGAAGGGAGAGTCGTCCATTGTGCGTTGGAGAAGCGACTCAGTGGAGGCAGGGGAGACGAGTAGAGGCTGATGAACAGGCAAATTAGACCCGGTGTGAGGGTGAGGGTAGCCGGGGAGATGATTGGTCTGTGTTCCAAAGATGCTTCTTGGGATGGAGAGGTTGAGAGGGCCCCAGATGAAGCCATATCAAGGGGGAGTTCAAGATCAGGCTCTGTGGCGGGATATGTCAGTGTCCTCCTAGCAGATGTTCCCTGCATGCGGGGAGCTTTTAGGGTTCCGCGACCAAAAGAAGGCTTTTCTGGCCCCCTGTCGTTCTGAACGTGTGTATAACTTTCCTTTGTCCTCTTGAATCCCTCTTTTCTGAAAGTTTCTGAGAAGATATGTCGTACTCTGGTACTGAGGGTCACCTTCCTGCCCCAAAAGTTCTGCACTTAAAGTCTATATGGGTGTGGATCTCTGTGGTGGATGTATTAATAAAGCTCCTGGACCCAGGGGTCCCTGTTTAGATCTTTAGAGGAGTGCTCCCCTCCCTGGCAAATTCTCTAAATGGAGAATAGGTGGACTGGAGGCTTAAGAAGTCCGTTAGGTCTTATCGGCGGCCATCTTGGTCCACCCAGCTTCTGCTATATCGCCCTTTTCAGCAGTGGGGCCACCTGGGGAGAACCTTCCGCTGCCTTGTGGGCGCTGGTGGACCCTACCGGGGCCGTTTAAGGGACTCTGGGAGGCTTTCCCTTCGCCGTGGGTGCTGAGCTCTGTATTAGGCTGCAGCCGCGGCCATATTGGTACATCCCGGTGGGGGATGGAGGGTATACCTCGGACTCGGAGAAGCCCTCCGGGGCTTTCTCAGGATTGTCACGGCAATCCCTCTGCTTGGGGGGGTTGCCCCCCTTCAAAGTGGGTCCCTCCTGGAGATGCTGGGGGGGTTAGCGGTGCCGATGGCCGGGATAAGCGCAGAGCTCCTGGATCAGCCGACCATCTCGGAGCTCCCGCGCATGTGCACTCAATTCATTGCTATTTAAAGCGGAGTTCCACACATAATTGTTTTTTAACATCATTCAAGTCCTTTGCCTATATAGACTTACCTTTGAAGGAAAAAAAAAATTATACTCACCCTAAGTCGTTTGTTGCTAGGTGGTCCCTGTAAAGTCTACAGGCTTGGAAAGATCAATTTGTAAATGGATAGAAAACTGGCTAAAAGACCGAATTCAGAGAGTAGTGGTTAATGATTCTTATTCTGAATGGTCTAAGGTTATCTGTGGTGTACCCCAAGGTTCAGTGTTGGAACCCTTACTTTTCAATATATTTATAAATGATATAGGGTCTGGGATTAAAAGTACCATTTCAGTTTTTGCAGATGACACCAAGCTATGCAGTGGAATAACGTCCTTGCAGGATGTCTCCAACTTACAAGCAGACCTCAATGCACTGTCTAATTGGGCGACTGTGTGGCAAATGAGGTTTAATGTTGATAAATGTAAAGTTATGCACTTGGTGGCTAAGAATATGCATGCATCGTACATACTAGGGGGAGTACAACTGGAGGAATCCATAGTGGAGAAGGATCTGGGGGTTTTGGTAGCTCATAAGCTTAATAATGGCATGCGATGCCAAGCTGCGGTTTCCAAAGCAAGAGGTATGGACCCCAGAGATAGAGACATTATTTTGCCTCTGTACAAATCATTAGTAAGACCTCATCTGGAATATGCAGTTCAGTTTTGGGCACCAGTTCTCAAAAAGGATATCGGGGAACTGGAGAAAGTGCAGAGAAGGGCAACCAAACTAATAAGAGGCATGGAGGAGCTCAGCTACGAGGAAAGATTAGAGGATCTGAATTTATTTTCTCTTGAGAAGAGGAGATTAAGGGGGGATATGATCAACATGTACAAATATATAAGTGGTCCATATAGTGAACTTGGTGTTGAGTTATTTACTTTAAGGTCATCACAAAGGACAAGGGGGCACTCTTTATGTCTAGAGGAAAAAAAGATTTCATCTACAAATACGGAAAGGTTTCTTCACAGTAAGAGCTGTGAAAATGTGGAATAGACTCCCTCCAGAGGTGGTTTTGGCCAGCACGGTTGATTGCTTTAAAAAAGGCCTGGATTCTTTCCTTAATGTAAATAATATAACTGGGTACTAACATTTTTAGGTAAAGTTGATCCAGGGTGAATCCGATTGCCTCTCGGGGAATCAGGAAGGAATTTTTCCCCCGTTATAGCAAATTGGATCACGCTTTGCTGGGGTTTTTTGCCTTCCTCTGGATCAACTGTGGGTGAAGGATTGTATAAGGGATTATTTGGTTTATATATATATATATATATATATATATATATATATATACATAAATCCAGACAGGAAATGACACGGTTTAAGGCAGACCGAGATCGAGGAGTGCATGATTGTTACCCACCATGCACTTCTTTCAGGAAGAGATGCCAGGAGATCCAGGATGGGCTCCAGGTGCCCTCACCTAAAATGGAAAAGTCCAGCAGTGAGAGAAACAAAATTGTGAGTAAAAAATACATGTAATTACTAGGCGGTTTGAAAGTAAGGAAACAAAAGGATACAACTATTTAGTATTAAAAGAGTGAATGGGAAAAAAAAATTTCTGGGTGTAACTCCGCTTTAATTCGGAGATTTGGATACATCCGAATAACCAAAAATTTGTCAGAATTTAAATGCGGACCGAAACAAATTGTACATGCCTAGTTCTTTTTGATCCCATCTCTTTTGCTTAAAGCCCTACTCCAAAGAAATAAGTTGTACCTTGCAATTGGCCTTTACCTGCACTGCAATGGTTAATTGCTTGTATATGTCTAGAGCAGCGATTAAAGGAAATATTCTTACATGGTTCTCTGCTCTTCCTCACAGCTATACTGGTCCCTGCAGCTTCTACACATCCATGCTCTAGCGGTCTAAGGTCCTGAAGTCATCAAGACCAAAGGGGCAGTCCATCGCTTGATTGGATCTGTTAAAAAAATATGCTAAAATCCTCTCAATGTGTAAAGTTTACCCTGAAGTTGTTGTTTTGTACTCAACAAAACAGAAGTTATTCTTTACAGTGAACTTGTGCCAACCCGTTAGCTATTTACATATTCTTAACAAGCATTAAATGAACTTTGAAAGAAGCCTTCACTGGCCTCTATAGCTGTAGAGCACTATGAAGTTAATTCTCAACATTCACAGCAAAAACAATGAACCTATTCATGTAGTTCTTTCAGGCAGCTCAGCTCACTCTGCTCCCTCTTCACATGGCAGAGATCAGAAGGCTGAAGGGCTGCCAAGTCACTGCTGCTAAACTTCATAGCAGGAGCACTGAATTTGTTCAAATTGTTCATTTAGATCATGGGTGCTCAACCTGTGTTACTCCAGCTGTTGTGGAACTACAAGTCCCATAATTCCTCTGCCTTTGGGAGTCATGCTTGTAACTGTCTGTGGCTTGCAATGCCTCATGGGACTTGTAGTTCTGCAACAGTTTAAGGCCACAGCACAGGTTGAGTACCCATGACCTAGATGCTCAGCGTTTCATTCTCTCTTCTTCCCTCTTTAGCTTTTGACATAATTATTGGAACTATGTCAATGCTCCTGCTGTTAACTTTGAAGATGAATTGCTCCACAGTGCTTGTAGCTACAGGAGTCAGTAAGGGATAGGTTTAAAGTCTTTTCACTGTTCTTTAAAATACGTATATATTTGAATGTCTGTAAACTGACCACAGTTGTAGTTGAATTAAACCTTTCCTGGGTATTCTTATACTGTTGATGTTTTTATGTAGAAAAGTTGCACAAACTGTATTAAAAACAATTTATATTGCTTTTAATCAATGCTTACATAAAAGTAAAATCACTAACTAAATGCCAAAGGCCCTGGTGTAAAAGTTAAGAAAAAGGGGGAAAAAATTGTGACTTTAGATGAGATCTGTGATGTGTAGGTCACATTACCTCCATCCCTGACTATACAAAAAACAGAGGGGAAATTGGATGAGGCATGCCATTGAAGAACAAGCAAGAGAGCAACATTGGTGTAAAAGTTAAACCTGAAACCAGTAGCTTGAATTTAGCTTTGACAAATATGTTATTAGTGTTAAACTTCAACACACATTCATGCACTATATATCATGAATATTTATTCATTGCATAAAAGCATAAAGTATTAGCAAAACATGGGTCTTCTGGCTAAGACAGGTAGAAAAGCTAAATAAAGATGATAAAAACTAAAAACTAAAAGCTTATTTGGGTTGTTTATACCTTCAAAAGTAAGTCAGTATTTAAATTTAAAAAAAATAAGGAAACTACAAAATATGGTGCCAGACATGGCAAAAAACAAAAACACAGCACATGTAGCAATTTATCTGATAGAATGTACAATATACCCTAATAGCTTTAACCCATTTTTGTAGTACAGCTTACAATATGAAAGCAAATGTTTATTTAGCTATTGACTTGTGGCAAATGCTTTTCTTAACCACTTCAGCCCCGGAAGGATCTCCCACAAATAGAGCTTTCTTTTGGTGGTATTTGATCACCTGTGTGTCATTTCTGATCACCGCTATAAACAAAAGAAGAGAGACAATTTTTTAAAAAAAAACTTTTTCTTACTTTTTGCTAAAATACAAATCCAAAAAAATATATAAAAAAACATTTTTTTCATCGGTTTTGGCCGATTTATATTCTTCCTCATATTTTTGGTAAAAAAAAAATGCAATTGGCGTTTATTGATTGGTTTGCGCAAAAGTGGCCGTGTTTACGGATGATGAGAATTAATTTCTGGGGTTTTTATATTTTTTTTATTTTTTACTAGTAATGGCGGGGATCTGCGATTTTTAGCGGTACTGCAATATTGCAGCAGACATGTCGGACCATTTTGACACTTTTTTTGAGACCAATGACATTCATACAGCGATCAGAAATTTAAATGTCCACTGATTACTGTATAAATGTCACTTACAGTGAAGGGGTTAACCTGCAGGGGGAGATCTAGGGGTTATCTGTGTTCCCTGGGTGTGTTCTAACTGTGGGGGGGGGGCTGGGCTACCATGGGCATAAGAGATCTAACTGATCTCAGTGACAGTGATCAGTAGATCTCCTATGCCCCCACTAACAGAGTGGGGAACCGCCGTGTTTACATCGGCGGTTTCCCGTTCTTTAGCTGTGGCCACTCATTGCGGCTCACCGGCGGACATCAGGTCTGCCCGAGCCGCAGGCACACTCCTCAGGAGCATGGCGGGCGCACACGCGCGCCGGCGGCGGAGCGCGCGTGCCCCCTAGCGGCCACCTGCAGATCGTGGCTTATTTACGGCGATTCGCGGGAAGCGTCCACACCGCCGCAGTAAATATACTGCACGCGGTGTGGAACTAGATATGTATGCGTAAAGGTGTCAATAATCTACACATAAGGATCTATGTACGGTAAGAAAAAAAACATGTTACAGGATGTTATTTGGTTTAATTTAAATTGCTATTTTATTTGTTCTCCAATCTCATAATATGTTACATGCTATTTGATGCCCATTTATTTAATACATATGTGCACAGTTACTGCACAACTGCTTAATTAAATGCAGTACAAATTAAGATGTTGCTTACTTCTATGAAAGTTTAAACCTTGATGAAAATATGCCCAGTAGGGATGGGCCCCCGGATCGAGTCGAACACACGTTCAACTCGAGCATCTGGGGTTCGACTGTTTGGCAAATCCCAAACATTATGAGGCATTCACAGGGAATTCGAGTGCCCCATATGCAGTGAAATTGCGGGAAATTGCACCCGCTGATTGGCCAAAGCATGCACATGACCTGCATGCTTTGGCCAATCACAGCACACTTTGCTGTGAGAGTCATGATTGGCCAAAGGCAGGGTGCCTTTGGCCAATCAGGGATCAGGGGTTTCAGTCCATGCCCACACTATATAAAGCTGCTTGAACAGCGGCTCTATGTAGTGTGTGTGTGTAACGTGCTGGAGAGAGAGAGAGTTTAGCTAGTGGCATGTAGGTAGTTCAGTGTAGAGAGAGATACTAGGTAGATAGGGCGGTCTGTATACAGTTAGTGCAGGCAGTGTAAACCATATACAGGCAATGTAGTGTAAGAATATATATATATATATATATATATATATATATATATATATATATATATATATATATATATTACAAAATAGCACCATTATATGACAAAACACGTCAGAGTGTGACCGCACGGCTGTCAATCTCCACAGACGGTGTGAACTTCGTGGCTGCAGCTCCAGTGGATAGGAGAACGGTGATTCCGCACTATCGGCATCTGTTGGCTCCCATACACCATAAGATCGCCAGAGTTTGATACGGATCCGATTGGTTGCAGGAAATTGCTGGGTGATACCTGAGATCATATAGGCGCATGTGATACTTACCTTTGGTGAGTCTTTCCACATAGGGGGTACTTACCTCCCTGTGTACATTCACGCGGTGTGGTGGTGGAAAAGGTTATGATAAGATCCTGCCCCTCAACACGGATTTACTGAATGGACTATTGTTTGGATTCAGGGCATTACACTTATTAGGAGAAAGACTTGTTTTACATACAAAAATTATATTTTAGCACTGCTTGTACCGTTTTGGGGCCCTTTGGGCTTATTCATATAATGCTGCTATTTTGTAATTAATTGTTTAGATATTAGGCAGCTGCTGTAGAGTTGCATTTAACTTGATGCATTATATAATTATATTATTTTTAATCGCTATTTTATTCAGATGATAATTGCATACTAAGCGCAGATTTTAGTATTCAGACTTTGGTGTGATAGTATTTTGGTAGTTCATTGCTCTATTTTTTGATTGATATATATATATATATATATATATATATATATATACACTGCATTTAGTGTAGACAATATATACAGCTCATTCAGTGTATAGTATATAAAGTCTGTTCAGGCAGTGTAAGAATATATATGTACTGTATATAGTATATATATACATATACAGTGGGTACGGAAAGTATTCAGACCCCCTTAAATTTTTCACTCTTTGTTATATTGCAGCCATTTGCTAAAATCATTTAAGTTCATTTTTTCCCTCATTAATGTACACACAACACCCCATATTGACAGAAAAACACTGAATTGTTGACATTTTTGCAGATTTATTAAAAAAGAAAAACTGAAATATCACATGGTCCTAAGTATTCAGACCCTTTGCTCAGTATTTAGTAGAAGCATCCTTTTGATCTAATACAGCCATGAGTCTTTTTGGGAAAGATGCAACAAGTTTTTCACAACTGGATTTGGGGATCCTCTGCCATTCCTCCTTGCAGATCCTCTCCAGTCCTGTCAGGTTGGATGGTGAATGTTGGTGGACAGCCATTTTTAGGTCTCTCCAGAGATGCTCAATTGGGTTTAAGTCAGGGCTCTGGCTGGGCCATTCCAGAACAGTCACGGACTTGCTGTGAAGCCACTCCTTCATTATTTTAGCTGCGTGCTTAGGGTCATTGTCTTGTTGGAAGGTAAACCTTCGGCCCAGTCTGAGATCCTGAGCACTCTGGAGAAGGTTTTCGTCCAGGATATCCCTGTACTTGGCCGCATTCATCTTTCACTCGATTGCAACCAGTCGTCCTGTCCCTGCAGCTGAAAAACACCCCCACAGCATGATGCTGCCACCACCATGCTTCACTGTTGGGACGGTATTGGACAGGTGATGAGCAGTGCCTGGTTTTCTCCACACACGTCCCTGTCCTGCTGACCAACGTTAGCTCACTTTCTACTTACGCCGGTTCATGTCCCTATAGGACCTGCTTTTGGAAGAGGTCTCACGAGTCCTAGAGTCTGACCCGGCTTCCAAATGGAAGGTTGTTCTGTTACTGGGATTCGTGCGTCGATTTTATTACTTCCTCACCGAAGTGTCGTTCAGGCACTGACAAGACCTTACCGGGTCGGTCTCGGGACTGAATTTGGGTTAACTCGTAGAGACCTCTCTGGATTTTTAC